>VXCM01001804.1:63946-89167 GCA_014773175.1 Lucifuga dentata
GGGGGGGCACCACCGGGTGACACCATCTGAGGGGGTGGCACCCAGTGGTGCACCCCCCTTGTGATGCCTCTGGGTGTATCGCTTAAATATTTGATTTTGAAAGATTAAGAGGTTTTGCAAAATATCAGGAAATCTGAAATACAGTTTTATCCTTTGGGAAATGACTGTCAGTAACGTAACATGTATGAAAATTGAATGTATTCATTCATGTTTGTAGGATCAAACATGCATGGTATGGTCCTTTAAAGGCACAAACATACCATTCTTGGCAGAGGTACCAATTTAATAAGAGCAGAAAAACCTCCTAGTGCTCCTTTACCTTCCCAGAGTTCTCCTGGAGTCAAAGTCTGGGTTCTGTGCAGGCATACTGGACGGTTGAGGCGAAGGGGTAGATTGCAAAGCAGAGTAACGGTTTAGACTACTGCCGCTCGTCCGTGATAGTTCTGTTATGGGAAAAATAAAAAGAAACAGCAATTAATTATCACCAAAGTAAGGGATTTATCTGGCAAAACCAATCACAGCAATGTACCTGAGTCACTATATATCTAGTATTTAATAAAACTGATATGTCAGTTGGAGAAAATACAAAAGTCAGTGATGAGGGAAAAAAAGGAGAGTTATACAGTCAATTTGGCTCCAGAGAGATTCAGACTCGGACACTGTGTGATATTTCTGAAAATTATAGCAACCATTTGAACATCGCACCTGATTTCTGAATGCATGCCACTGACCTGAGTCGCTGGCTTTGGCTCCTCCACTGCTGCCCTTCACCCAAGTAACTTGAGCCCGTGGGCCCAACTGGATCTTCTCATCCATTTGAGGCTGCAGAAAGAGATTCTTTTCAGAACAAACTTCACTGCTACTACTTTGTGGAACGGTACACAAGGAAGACTGAAGGCAATGGAAGAGACCACTGTAACTTTCAGAGCTGCAAGAATACCCAGTAGAGGAAGAGAGAGAGAGCACACATTGCCACAGATAGGGCTGGACGATATGAAAAAATAATTATCACGATATATCTTTTTTAATATTGATCGATAGCGACATATATCACAATATAAATCATGGCAAAGATTCTGCTGCATGCATGTTCTGAAGATAAAAAATAACCAACAGTTGTATGAATGGAAAAACTGAAACTGAACTGAAAAATCCCTCTTTTTCAGCAGTCCATATTCGCGTCATATCTTTTCCAATAAAAAAAGCTACAGCATGTGTGCTGTCTTTTTGTTTTTTTGGTCATATGATAGAAAGAGCAGACTGTATGGCAGTTTGATGGCGTGGAGCATCTCTGAGCGTGTTGCTGCTTGTCCTGGGGCACGGGTTTGAAGTCGCTGCTGTGTGACCCCATAAGATGGCAGCACTTCAGATGGTAAAATAAGTTTGCTGTACAGCTGTACTTCGTCATCATTTGATTTTTTTTTCCTCTGCGGTTTCATTGCTTTCTGACATCTTTGTCTGACTTTCTCTCACATATCACCACACAGGCTGTGGCATGTTCACGTTTAGCTGCTTTGAGGAAGTGAGCGGGCTGTTATTATGACACTGCCACCAGATTGGCTAGTTTGTTCCAGTTCTGAACAAGATATTGGCTGTTTGAGCCGTCATTAACTTACTGTATTCAAACACTCTTTTCTATTGATTTTATATTGACATCCTCATTTTTATATTGAAGCTTTTTTTAATATCGCGATGCGACTTTATGTCGTTTATATCGTCCAGTCCTGGCCACAGACACTCATACATATTAAAACAAACAGAAAGATCTGCTGCTGACAAAGCGTCCTCTGATTTAGGCAGAGGGTTAAAGCCTACACCAGCATTCACTGGGTAAAATCCACAAAACCAAAATGCTGAACAAGAATGGCGATCAGGCAGAATATTACATCTATATAAACCATACAGAGCTGTCCCAATGGTTTTTATCAGTACAAAGCTGAGTACATCATAGAGTATCTCCAGCAGGGGGAGCTAAAAATATAAAAATCAACAAGTGTGCCTCATCAATCCAGCAGGGGGAAGTTAGTGCTTTTGACTATGGAAACCAGAATGTAGAGCAGTTGGGGACAGGGACAGTTTGTGTACATACCCCACTCATGACGAGCCACAGGATTTATCATTGTGCTGTGTCAACAGTCAAATTCTGTGTACAGAAACATTCTACCAAAACAAGAGAGAGCCAGCAGTGCAGGAGCTTCTGACTGACATGGAAAAAAACCCTTACTGATGTTGAGACAAACATTATAACTTGTCAGGACTTGATGTTGCACAGACAAAACATCCTCGCCAAACCGATTAACCTAAATTACAATGCAGATCTCCTGATATTATTTAAACATAACTTCATGAGTCCACAGAGCAGCTGACAGATTTATCACACAATATTAAACTCAGAGCATACAAAATGCTACAATATGGGGATCAATGATGTAAGTTTCTAGATCAGGAAGCACACAGTTCATCAAGGAATATACAGTTATTTTTGTCATTCCTGTTATCAACGCAACATTCAATTAAACAGTTGTTCTGATTCTTCACTTAAATAAATGATTGTGCAGTGTTGAATAGATAAGATGAAAGGCTCTTGGTTGCCATGGAAAACCATGAGTGGGAGGAGGGAGCATGTCTGACCTTGGAGATCTTTGGGATCTTGGTGGGGTCGATGGTCCTGCTGTTCTTGGTCATGGGCACAGTGTTCCAGGTCTCCTCTCTCTGAACTCTCTGATCTCTGGGGTCTGCTTAGCAAAAAACACACACGCAATCAGGGAAATAAAGTGTCACTTACACCAGTTCCAATGTGTTCAATGGAAAACAACTCTGACATCTGGTCAACTTCAACCTCAGGCTGTAATTAATTTACTGGACTCAAACATTTATGAAAGAGAAGGACAATCTGACCACACATGATGAAATATTATAGGTCAGGGAACAGGTGGGAGGAAATAGGGGGCTTCCTGTCGCCTATTTGGCACAATAGTGTCTCTACAGGCTATAGAGACAGGAAGCCTGCTTGTGGTCTTCCTGTACCGCTGTAGCTGTGCTGAAGTGGCTCTAAGCCTTAAAGAGGATTTATCCTGCAGGCCTGACCTGGCCGTCTCTTGCTGTCCTTGGAGAGCAGCTGCTGCTGCACTTTCCTCTGCTCCTCCTGCTCTTCAATCTTTGCCTCTTTGTGGATCTGCTCAATTGTTTTGGGACCTTGGTCGGCTCTCCTGGATACCCAATTGTGCTGTAGGAAAAAGAAAAACCACAATGACATGTGACAACACGATTTGATCAAGTAGCGGTTGTAGATTCAGTAGCTGTGAAACTTTTCTTTTTCTTAATCTTACCAGAGGTGAGCCATAATTATATCATAATAATCATTTTAAATGACATCAGAGATCATGAGTGGATTTCATTCTAGCAGAGTAATCACTTTAGATATTAGATGATGTCACCGAAAAATATCACACATTCACAGCAGGCAATGAATGAATTCCTTACTTGTGAAGATACTGTATAAGCGAACATAAAAGCCAGTTTTTATTATAAATAAACATTATTATTATAAATAAGCAAACTGCCCTGCACCTCACTTGGTTGAATACAATGGAGTAGAATTATTGGCTGTCACCAAGCCATAAACAGGTATATACAGTGTGTGTTTATAATAATGTACATTAATTTTCCAAAGATATGGGCACATTCTAGTATCAAAAGCAGCAGCAGAGAATAGATTAGCGTAGAAAATGAACAAAATGCAAAATATCATGTTTCAGAACCACACACTCACCAATCTTAGGTCCAACACATCTTGCAACATAAACCGTATCCGAGATGACGTCTTCCTCTCCTTGACAATTTTTTCCATCTGATTAAAATACTGATCCATGCGAGGCTGACGAGAGGGAAAGAAAAGGTTAATGTGAGACAGATCTGCAATAATCTTGTTCACTCTAGCAGGAAGCAGATTTCAGGGATTTCTACATTCAGTTGACAAATTGTTCATTTTATTACTTGGAGAAGGATGAAAAGGAGCTGTCCTTACTGCCCACAATGGAATGAAACATTTAGGAGGCCGCAGAAGAATAGCTATAATAACCTGCAAACAGCAGATCCAAATTCTTTGTAATGGCCAAGAAATAAAGCTCCCATGTTCAGAAAATTACCACAGTAGACAAGATGAAAGACATCTGAAGGACAAGTTGACAGCCTTGTAAGTAGAATTTGTGGGCTTTCGGATACAAAAAAATCCAATACTCTGTGGTGGCAAGCAGAAACAGGAACAATACAATTCAGAATTCACTTTCTATGCAGAGTATCAACAAGGAAAGGTCATTTCCATTTGGTCAAGGGCTTTTGTCTTGATAGGTGACTGCTAGATGATCAAGATCAAATGACATCAATGGAGAGAGAGGGAGTAGAAAAGCCTCCAGGTCTCCATTATTTCTCTCCAGGTATCTGAGATATCCAGCTGTGTCCAGCTGTGAATCTCTGATGTCTACAGGAGAGCCAGTCAGAGAGAACACAACAGAGCAGGCCACTAAGGGCACGCGGGGACATTCCTTTTCCCTCATAACCCACATACATGCACAGATCCTCTGCCTCAGGAACCAAATGTAGTCCAGCTGGTCTGGGAGCAAATCCCACCACAATCTTCTCTTGTGTCCCAACACTGCTTTTCAGAGAATGATTCTGTAAATTGGAATCACCTGCACCTTAAACCAGTGTAGAGGTATGTGAACAAAGGCATACTCGCATCATTAGTAACCCGAGCACATCAAAAAAGAAATAAAACAACAGTGTAGCATTGTTAATGTGCTGCAACTTTGGCATAAAGCCAAACTCCTCACCTTATAATCCATCCCTGCAAATAAAACATGGTCTTATCCAGCATCTTCCATAAGACAATTCTCATAATTTTTCTCACCCACAGATAGAACATGAGATTTTTTTCTAGGTTTCCTCTAGTGCCACTGAGACTAAATATTTAATAAAGAACAAGCATTTGGGTAACCACACACTGCCTTCAGGTTGTAACAATATATGATGCAACAAAAGTGTAACATAACAGCAATTGACAGTTACTTATTCTTCTTTTATATTCAAAACAAAGTCTGCAAAATCAATAACAGCTTTTCTCATTCAGCTGAACAAATTAGACAACGCTCATCTGTGGCCAAAGGCAGCTTATTCGTTTGCCTCCACACAAATGTGAATGTTGCTCAACACACTCATTAAAAAAAAAAAAAAAAAAAAAAAAAAATCACCCAACATGCAACTTTATTTATGTACCACAACACGAGAACTGGAAATCAATGTGCTCCAAACTCTGATTTCATGGTAGTGCAGCCATTATGTGGCTACTTTTGACAGAAATCAACTTTAAGACCACAGACTTAGAATATGTGAGTGTGAGCCTTGGCTACTCCTTCTCTCTCAATAAAACGGTCTTTCTTCTCTGACTTACCTTGGCCTTCTCAAAGTCAAGGTCCTTGCCAATGGTGGTGAGGAGTCGACAAAGGCACTCCAAGGACTCCTCGTCGTGATTCTTCAGCAGCTTAACCACACAGTCATGCATGATGGCCTCTGTCAGCATCTTGAGCTTGAAGAGCTCGCCGATGAACTTGATGTTGCCAATGGAGCGTCGGCGGGCTTTGTCCTTGGCCTCCTCCAGTTCTTCCTGAAGACGATCCCGTTCCGTCGTCTACGGGGTCAAAGGAAACACAACTACGGTAATCAAATTCTGGCTTTAAAAAAAAATTTCTCACAAACCAGTGATTATCTGTTGTGGTAGGACATGGAATTATGCAACATTTGAGTGATTGGTAGGTTGCGCACCGTTGCAGCAGAGTCCAGCTCTTTCTGCTTCCTCTCAAACACAACATCATCCGCTTTGTCCTTCTCAAACTCCTTCTGGCAGCGGTTTAGTAGCAGCTTGCGAAAGTTTACCGTGGTGCTGGGTTTGTCTGTCATGGGCACTTTGAGCTGCTCAAGAGAAATATACGGTTAAAATTAAAGGACCATACCCCCCATTTTGCATGTTTGAGCCTAATATATTCAATTTTCATACAATGTAAGGTTATTGACAATCATTTCCCAAAGCATACTACTGGAACGATGAGTTAAATTTTTTTCCCCCTACCTTCCAGACCTCCATTGGTTTCAGTTTATTCTGGTGCCCCATTAAAATCAACTTGTTGATACTTGAAAAGTTTTTGGGATAATAATCCGTTATCGTGAACAACAGGTATACAGGTTTTTTCAAAGTTTCGTAATTTTGGCATTCAAGTGCAATAAAAAACATGGAGTGAATGTATGTCTCCACCGGGGAATATAGTCCCAAAAGAAGACCTGCATTTATTGAAAAATTTTAACGACCATGACTTCATAATTTTGAGGAATTTTAAGGTGGATGTATCGCTTGAATATTTGATTTTGAATGATTAAGAGTTTTTGCAAAATATCAGGAAAGGTGAAATACTTAAATGATTATCAGTAACCTTATGTGTATGAAAACTGAATATATTAGGCTCAAACATGCAAAATGGCTGGTATGGTCCTTTAAGGACAGAGGAAGTGTCAAAACAAAAGTAGAAAAATATTGAACAATGGCTCTAACACATGATATTTTTATGATTCAGCTACATATTAACAGCCTATGTTGATCAAATGCTGTCAGAGCTCTTTCATGAATTTCTCTCATTTTCTCCCCAAACACATAATGTACCCTTGCTTAAAGAAAACACATTTATCTCTGCATAGCATGAGTAACTACAGTGCCTGCTGAAAGATTGTTCATCCCTGTTGGAAATATTCTTTTATGCAAAGCACCAGAAGGAACATCCTGTTCGGTTAAGTTTTATTAATAAAAAGCCTCAAAGCAGAGCACACTGGTTAACTTGGTAAACTGCATTCAGCATCAAATAAAACGTGCAGCATGTGGTTTGGTTCATAACTTGTATTATAATTATTTTGATAAAGAAGTATAACTGCTATTGTGTTAAAGAGGAAAACTGAGATTTTAAAAGGCCATTTCACGAGGCATTTTATTCACATCTGCTCATGAAACACTAAATGCCCCACACACACACACACACACACACACACACAAACACACACACACACACACGCCCCAATATAATATCATGACACACTTAGCATAAAACCCTGCATACCGTGGCGAGGCAGCGACACATGTTTCCATATGCCACAGAGAAGCTGGGCTCATCGATGGCCTTTTCGAACACAAGATCGATGACCCCTTTCAGCCTCTCTTCTGTGTCGATGGTCAAGTCTGTCACCTGTTTCATCAGCTGGTTGAACTTCTGAGGTGTCAGCTTGTTCAGGATGCTGCGCACCTTCCTGAACAGCTCCTGAGGGGATTAGTCATAAAAGGAAGATTGACCACTGACGTAAAAGATGATAATAATTCAAAAATCCTTGCATTTGCATTTGATGTCAGGCTCTACCTGTGTTTTCTGTGTTTCCGGATCGTTTGCGGGGCCTTCCCTCTTCATGCCTGGTTTCCAGGCATTTTCAGATTTTTTAAGCTGAACATCATCATTCACTGAGACGTTCATGATGATTTTCCTGGGTGGAGGCCGCCGTGTGCCCATGTTCATAAGCTGTGAACATTGGCAGAAAAAAAACGCAAAATAGAACATGTTAATATTGCTGCCATTCAGTCAAAATAACATGCTTATGTGTAGTGCATGAATACATGAATGATTGTGGAAGCAGGAGCATGTGTGTGCGTGTGTGTATGTAGATATGTGACTCACTGCAGCGCCTCGTCCACCGGTCATCTGTCTGCCAAAGTCGGCGAAGGCAGGTGTGAAATCAGGCCCTCTGGAAATCACCCTGGAATCCACCACTCGAGACGGCAGCTTGTTTTGGTTTATCTGCAGATATACACAATGTATCACCACACACATGCAATCAAACACACACATGCACGATTGCACACACATACACACGATTAGCTGAACAGTAGGGGGAGCAGTGATCCCCTAATAAACTGTCAGGATGGCAAAATGAGAAGGCCTGTGCCTGTGTGTGTGTATGCATGAGTGTGTGTGTAAGCATTTCTAACCCAGTGGTCCCTTGTGGATGGTTTCCATTGTGTAATGGCTGTACTGTATTGCCAATTTGATGTTTTACATTTCTGTACAAGTGAACAATCCCGCTCCGCTGCTTTAGTGGACTGTTCAAAGAGAGAAGTCAGAACCAGATGTGGAAGGGGAAGAAGGAGGAAAGGAACGCAGGAGAGAGAGAGAGAGAGAGAGAGAGAGAGAGAGAGAGAGAGAGATGGTTGTGGGGGAGGAGAGGAGGACAAATCCAGCTCTTTGTCTTTCAGCTGTCCTTGACTTCCTCTATACTCTTCTCCAGTGAGAGTTCTCTTTCTCCCACAAGAGAAAATGAGACTCCGGGATTGTACATCAACTGTTCTCCCGTCTGGTTCTCCTTTTTGGCGAGGTGGGGGTTGTTCTATTACCATTGCCAAGTGTGACATAATAGCAATGCGATTTTAATCAAAACAGCATTTCAGAGGGCCATATGCTCCACCCATACATATGTGTGGTTCGGAGGAATAAAGAAAAATCTCTATGGTGTGTCTGTGATCCAGTTCACGCATTCTAAGTAGGGCAATGTCAGAAATACTGGCCGTATTTGCTCTGAACAAATAGTGAAGTGGCATGTTTCACAAAGTGGTCCTATTCGCAAGAAACCTACAACTTGTATATGTGTTTCTATATATAGAGCCAAACATAAATATTACAGAGTTCCTGGCAGGATTAATCTGCCCACTGACGAGACTTTTTCAAGTTTAACTGCCACATTTACACAACGACCTCCTGAGGCACATCAGCACTAAGCAGGCTGAGAGTACAGATGCATTTACCAGCCTCAATGAGTGATGCCCATAGTTCACTGGCTCACTGGTTAAAGGCAGTACAACGCTTTTGTTGGGGTCTGAGTATTTTCAAGTGTACTGGGCTGTTTGTAACAGTACTTACCTTGTCTAGCACCACATCACTGATAGCTGGAAGCCCCTCAGGCTTCTGTATGCAGGCAGGCATGAACTGGAAACCAAGTAGGAAGTCCCTGTCATACTGACACTTCCCACCGGTGTCAGCCAGGTCTGGACCACCAATTGGGGTTTGAGAAGAAAGGAAAGACAGAGTAAATACACGCAAAACAAAGACTTAAAATGATACAAACCGGCTCTTCATCTTCCCTTTTTTTCCCCCACTTAGTGAACTATGACAAAAGTACTTAAGCTACATTAGTGACTTCACATGCTGGCAGCACCAGAGGCAGAAACATGTTGACACAGTTTGAAATTTGCTTCAACATCCAGGAATTCTGTAATGAGATGTCAATAAACTGACTGGAGTGTGCTCATACTTATCAACTCATACTTATATACTGTGATCAATCTGTGGCAAATAATTCCTACCAAAGGAGTGAGAGATGGAAAAGATCTAAGCATGTCCACTTGCTATGAACAGAGCACTATTCAGGAAACGGTCTGTGTTTTGCTCTTTTGGAGATATTCCAGATGTTTGGACATAGGGTGACATGAGTTACTGGCTAGTAGTGATACTGAGGATATGGACGAAGTGAGACCTGACTGCTTGTCAGGCAAGCAGAGGCACACAGGGCCAAGTTACAAATATATTATAAATCATGACACAACACACATAGAGAAAGTTGGAAACATCCACAAAATACAACAACCACCCCACTCTGTGATTCTCCCTAACAAATCATCAACATCTCAGACCTCTTATAGTCCTATTCCTCCAGGAGGTCCCTTAGGTCTTCAGGTCAGAGGTTACTGGAGGTGCCCCACACCTGTTTGAGGACTCTTGGAGCTCGTGCTTTTCAGGTTGTTGCTCTAAAACTGTGGAATGAGCTCCCATCCTCCCTTTGCTCCACTGATTCTGAGGTCGCTTTTAAAAAAAAAAGCTAAAGACTTTCTTGTTTAGACAGGCTTTTGGATAGTAACTTAAATCTGTGGTATTCATGTTCTGTGTTCCTTGAATTTTCATTTGATTTGTTTGTTTTATGTTACTCATATTTTATCTGTGAAGCAGTTTGTGACTTTTGTCTATGGAGGTCTGTCTATGGTGCTATATAAATAAATTTTACTTACTAAATCAAGTCTTTTTCACAGTTTTTTTTTTTCTTTTTCTTTGCTTAGCTTGAAACAGGCCTGTCCATACAAGGGGGGTTCTTCTGACCTTCCAAGTCCTGTGGTGCCCCTGTAGAGTTCTCCTTGTCCCCGGACGTGACTCCACTGTCGCTGCTCTCTGTCTCGGAGGTGTGCCCTGCCCCATTCCTCATGGGCTCCAACTCAGCCTCACCGTTCTCCTCTGGGGCATCAGGGTTTCTGTCAGTCTCAGGGACGCAGGTCGGAACTGGAGCAGAGGATGAGGTGAAGATGGACGGTAGGGGTGCAGGGCTGCTGCTGAGTGGAGCTGATTGCAGGGCCTGGTCTCCAGCAGGCTGATCTACTGGCCTGGGCTCGTCCTGTAGGGAGGAAGATTCAGCTTCAGATTCGTGTTTCCTTAATGTTGCCAAGTATTATGTCCCGCTTAGGAACAATGAACGTGATTGTTTTGAATTCCACCCTTTGTAATTTGCTGGACAAAACTTAAGTATTAAGTTTTCACCACAGTTACACTTAATAAATGCTGTGATTATTGAAGCTCATTCATTCATAAAGCTTGTAAGTTGAAAAGGGTGGTGTCACAGGTGATTCATAAAAGATAATGTCTTTAGTGAATCACTTCCCCGACATATAAATAAATACAAAAGTAACGCCTCTTTAAGACAAACGATAAAAGATGCTGGTAGCAGACATTTATGAATGATGGAACATGGTGGTTGTTTGATGATTTTTGCCCTTATCGACACACTAAATCTGCCATTGCATTTTATGAATTCCACCCCAAATCCCTGCATTCAGTTGCAGAGCTGTAGTGTCATCTGCAGAGAGCAAAATGGATGAACAAATGAAAGAAATGAAGGAAATGAAGCTGAGGAATAAATTAATAGAAAATAAGTGAAGACAGGGGACAGAGGGGTGAATGAGAGATGATAAAACCCATACAGGGCAGAATGGACCAGTGAGATCCAAGGAAGTTGTTTGCAGAAGTGAAGATGAGAGAGTAAAGTAAAGACAGGAAAGGGAATGAAAAACATAGGCACAACAGGCTTATTTTGGTGGGCGTTATCATTGCTGGCAGGTATACAGTGAATGAGCCTGTCTGATTTAACAGTTTTCTGAAAAAGCCCAACACACTGAGCGTGTCTCACCATGTCCATGCATCACCATCTACGACTGATCAAACAATGAGCAGTGAAGATGATGGATAACTCCTTGCTGTCGATAACAACACCCCAAAATCATTAATATCTGCTTCCCACTGCCACATGTGGAAACATTTTCCATTTGAACTATTACCCAGATAGTGCCTTTCCCTTCTTTCACCATCTCTCTCCCTTTCTTTTGAGACTCACGTCTCCATTTGAAAAGTTCCAAAGTACCTCATTCTCCTTTTGAGCTGCGTCTCCAGCAGAGCTCCCTTCATTTGGTTTACTCCAGGTCTTTGGTATGGCAGAAGCAGTCTGATTTACTGCAGGAAAATACAAATGTGAGAACATGAAATCACCTAGAGCCTCTCAGCATATAACAAAAGCATCACCACAATCCACTCAAAAGCATCATTTGTATTTTAAAATCAATGATTGGGGGGGAAAAAAAAAACAACNCAATCCACTCAAAAGCATCATTTGTATTTTAAAATCAATGATTGGGGGGGAAAAAAAAAACAACAAAAAAAACCCTGCATTTTCTCAAATATGAACAAGTTTCATCTATTTGTGTATACTTGAATCTAGGTCATGCAGCCCTGGCAAATGGGGTTATTTTTATAATGAATACCAGAAAATTATAAAGAAACAGATTTAAAGGTACTTCAGTACACTTTACAGGACTGCATCCTATAAAATGTCCTGATACGATAAACTCCATCTGATTCTAAGTACAACATTAAACATTATTTGGAAAATACTATTTGACAGAGAGAAGAATAGAAAAAATATGTTAAAGAAAGAAAGGTTTGCATTCTTGTCATGAGTCATGACTTTTCAGGACACTTCCAGGATGTTTTCCGTGACAGGCATGGAATTACACCACAGACTTTAGATTCCTCCCAATGCAAATATTATTCAAAAACTATGTCAGATATAACTCTTCTTCCCTATGGCTGTTTTTTCTAACATAAAAACTTGAGTTAAAAATTTGGGTGAATCCAATTGGTGTCTTACTGCTATTCAAATAATGGACGCAGTTGTCCATTACTGTCCTACTTTAATGAAAGCGCCAGGTGTGCTGCTCTCCAGACAGCAAGCCAATAGTTCATCTGACTGACACGGCAGCAACTCAAGCAGCATCAGAGACCATATGAGACCTTTTCTGGCAGTAAGGTGCTGCTCTGCTGAACATTCAAACCACCTACTGTGATATGTGTGTGACCTGGGGTGCATTGGAAAACTAACGTGCAATTTTTCAGGTTTGTCAGGATGTATGGGGACACCGACTATGCTGAAATCAGCAGTTTATTCTGTCTGACATTTCTGGGAATCCACTGTGTCAACATAGTGTTTGCTCAGAGTATTTGCAGCATTCAAGTAACACGCTGGTTCACAGCAGGGTCATTATTACGTGAATTGTGAATGTAAGCATTATCCTTCTTGAAGCAGGGGCTCGAGCTCATATGATATCCCCAAAGCCTTTAGGCTGGCCTGTCTCCTAAAACCACTCAAGTCAAAGAATCATTACTCCACTGTTACAGGCTGTTATTTAAAAACAAAGCATAGTCATTAACACATTAAAAAAAGCACTGGTAGTGCTGGGTTCACACAAAATCACAAGCAACATACCTGTATTGGGACTCTTCCTTGTGAGTACTTGTTGGGATTCTGTTTTGCTTTCACCCATGATGCCATGCACCTCTGGCCCTACTCTGGGGATGAGTTCTTTAGTGTCTAAGGACTTGCTGGGCTCATAAGCCTCTGTTGTGGCCTGCACTAGAGGCGGAAGGCCAGGAGGTGGCATAGCTGGCAAAGCTGGGGCTGGGCTTGAGGTCAGAGTAACTGGCACCACAGCCACAGGTGCCATAGGGGTGAGGGCAGCAGCGATGGGCACCTCTGGCCTCATGTCAGAGGGTAAAGTCTCAGAGGATGCTTCTCTGTAAGACGAAGGAGAGGCCTGGGGCTGGAGTGCAGCTGAGGAAGGAGGAGAAGGCTCAAGACCTGGGATGTCCATGTCAGCCCCAGTGTCAGCAAGGCCATTCAGCGCCTTGGGGGCTGGTGCTAGTGAGGCAGCCAGAGTGCACGGGGTGTCTGAAAGAGGCTTTTCTGTGTTGGGAGTCTGAGTCAGAGGTGGTGCCAAAGAAGGCTTATGCTCCCCGGCTGAGGAAGAGGGAGAAGAGGCTGATGCACTGAGCTCCCTGGCTGAGGAGCGCTCACTGGTGTTGGCCACCAGAAGTGGAACCGAGACAGGGACGATCGGATGGGAAGAGGAGGGAAGCTCTGGTTCAATGATAGAAGAGGACTCAGTTACAGGAGCACTAGGCTCTAGTCTCTCCACGGGGGCTTCAGGCTGCACAAGCCCAGGTGAGGAAGACTTCTGGACAACTGGCTCCAGTTTTGGCGTATCATCTGGAAGCAAGAATCATAAAGATAAACTCATCATTTCAGAATTCAATTGGTAGCGCTGGAAGCAGTAAAAAAATATATTTCCTGAGCAATGCAGCCATTAATACAGATTTAAATTGCTGTGCAAGGCAACTGGACCCCACAGATGATCTGATACTTAGAATTTGAAAAATCATTGATGAAAGTAATTCCATCTAGCTGTTCCACAAAGATAATAGCCTTAAAAATTATTGGATGTGGCATATACTGTAATAAAAACCAGCATCGTACCACTGTATTTTTGTATAGGACTATACAATGGTTTTACATTCAAGCTATTTAAGCTAAATCTATTATATCACAATATGGCTTTAATTAGCAAAAAATAAATAAATAAATACAAATTAAATAATTGACTGCAATTAATTGACTAAAATGTCATCATTGTGACAACGTGAGGGTCAATAAACCAGCCAGATATTTGCAGTGAAAGCGCTGATTAGTTCCCACTCTGAGTATCACTGTAGCCTGAAGCTTATAAATAAACTTTGACAGAAAAGTAGAACTGCTTTCAAAACTTTTGCAAGAAACGCTGATGAAATATTCCAGTTAATTGCAAAGCAGAGGCAAGCCACTGCGCTGACACTGCACTCTGATTTATCAGTGAAATAAAAGTGAAAGCATTTCTTTCCTCCCCCCCCTCACATGTGTACAGCAAGTTCTGGAGAGAAAAAAAAGCGATACCTAAGATTTGTTAGGAACTGTGGAGGGTTGCTGGGGGCCACTGCTCCTCCCCCTGAGAGGCCAATAAAAGCAAAGACCTTCTTTTATAGGTCAGAATCTTATTTCCAAAAGTTACTGATGTTAGAACATAAATTGAATTACTACTAGTTTACTACTACTGCTACTAACTACTTTTTAGGAGGAATGAATGTATTTAAATAGAAGGGAAGTGAGTGTTGGGGCAGACCTGGCCCTGGTTTGATGTCTGAAGCCCCAGTTGCCAAGGGCTGCTGGGGCTGCTGAAGCTGCGGTGGCTGCGGTAACTGGGGAAGTTCCAATGTGTAACCTCCAGTGTGGGCCTGGTGCGGCTGCGGCTGAGGCTGCGACTGCGGCTGCGACTGCGACTGCTGCTGCTCTGGAGTCTGGCTGCTGCTCAGCTGCTGCTGTGATTTGAGGTAGAAAATGTGAGGATAATGAGGGTGCGGCCATAAAAACTAGCAACACAGAAAACCCCACATACAGACACAGAGACGTAGGCAAGCACACACGAACAAACAAGCCGAAACACAGGTTAAAGTGGAAAAAGGACAGGTGGGGTAAAGTTAGATTCAAAGAGTAATGAAGGACAAGATGGTAAACAAGATTGAGAAAAAGAATCAATGAGGGTACAATGGTGGGGGAAGCAAAAAAGGCAATAGGGAGTCCAGAATAATGTGCAGTGATGGACAGAAAATGGGACAGATAAATTAAAAAAGAAAACAGGGGGCACAAAAAAGACAGAGAAAGAGAGGAAAGACACTGTTAACATTCACAGAGAAGACAGGGAGGAAGAAGTCACAACACATCCCTCTTCAGAATCCAGGAATTATTATTATTATTATTATATTATTATTATTATTATTATTATTAATCTAGGAATTATTATTATGTTTTCTTTGGGCATGATGTCTTTTTTTCATCTAATTTATTCAAATTTAACAATGGCCTTGTCCCAGCGGTTTTCAACTCTGGTCCCATGTGCCAAGGAGCTGCAGGTTTCCATCTGGCCAGGGGGCCATTTTACACCTGGAACACCAGGTGAATGGAATTAAGTAACAGCAACATTACACCAGGACTGGAAGGCCAATGTCTTTCCACATTTACTTCTAGGCTCAGATGCCAAATGAATTATTATTTGTACTTCAGCTGCTTTGCTGAATGGATAGGTAAGGGTGGATTCTGTAGAAGGAGCGGGAGCATATAGCAATCTGGGTAGAAACAGTGATACAAGGAAGCAGGTATGAGATAAAGAAAGCATATCACAAGGTTACAGAGAGTTTATTCTATCTACTAAGAGACAATTTAGAGTAAAGTTGTTTTAACATGTAATGGCTCCACCTGCATGTCTAAACATGTTTGTCATCTCATCCTGTTCCTCTTAATCATTCCTTTCAATGAAATGATTCCTGGAACTAAGTAGCACCAAGACAAATTCAGGAACTAATTCAATATAAAAAGTTGATCACATTTGTGTTTGCGTTTCAGAGACCAAAAACTTGAAACAGGCTCCTCAATGTGCAGGTAAACTTCCAGAGTTCTTAAAAGGTTGTTTAGTTCCTGGAGAAGCACACACAGTTTGAACAGCTGACTAGATGTTGCCTATTTATTTGTGTGTGCAACTATAGAATCTGAGTCATGTAAAAGGATTTAAAAAATGAACTAACAAAGATACAGATGCCTTGTCCTGTCTGTCACACACATGGATTAGACAAGAAAGCCCACTGCTACCAAGCAACATGAGATTTCCCTCTCACCTCAGCCTAAAGATGTTGTCTAATCAGCTGCTCTCAATGTTTCATACCTCATACCCCCCTGCAGCTAGGTGAGTGGTGGCTGTGTGTGCGATGTGAGCCATACCTGTGGAGGGGTNCCCCCCTGCAGCTAGGTGAGTGGTGGCTGTGTGTGCGATGTGAGCCATACCTGTGGAGGGGTTGGGGTAGAAGATGAGCATCCAACAGGGGGCGTTGAATTCCTGCTCCCTGAACCCCCTGACATGATCTCCTCAGTAATATCCCTGCCGCCTTGATTGGGGTCACGGATACGGATCTGGGAGGACAATGGCACCAAAACCAGACCTCACTAAAGCGCCTAAGTCTACAAGCAACCCTGCATCAGCCATATTTAACTTGACACTGCTTGGTTAAACAGAATAACAAAAGAATAAAAAAAAAATCTCTTGTCTGGTAAAGACAGCAGCATTATGCTAGCACTATAGTCCCAACAAAATCCAGCTTGTAAAAAAATTTAAAAATAGAAATACATGGTGCACAGGCTGTCAAACAGAATTTTATGATATTTTCACACAAATTGGTTACTGTCCCCATACAGTTTTCTCTGCAAATGATCAATAATGTCATGTGATTGGTTTTGGGGCATGCATACTTGTTTTGCTTCTAAAGATATATACTAGAGTGAGTGTTCACTTGTTTGAATTTTATCTGCTTCTTCATCTGGCTCGCAAACTGGTAAATTAACACACCCAGAATATATGTATTCTGGTGTTTGTCCGCTGCACCATATTTGATAGCAGTCTGAGAAGACGCCAAACTCGATTTAGTTTGTAGTACACTGCCAGCATTACTTATTGTGTGCTACAGGAAGGGAAACATAATTATATTATTATAATTATTTTAACAGAGACATTCAAACAGAGCTGGCGGAATACATTCCACCTTACTGTGTTTCTAAGTCAAAGCTGACCAGAGCACCTAAATGTCATTTTTGTCATTTTTAATATGTATAGATTCAAAATTTAAAGAACGTTTTATCACTAGAGGTTCAGAGTGCCAGCTGAATTCCAAAATCGAAATGCATAATGGCATCCTCATGCCAAATAAGACACAGGAACTCCTTAGGTACTCACTGTTTTCTTCTCACGTTTGGCTGGTGGAGGTTGCTGTGGTGTAGGCACTATGATAGGGGGTGAGGGGGGATACACAGTCTGTCCTGGGTAATAGGGGGGGCCAGCTGTGGGAACGGGGGCANAAAAAAAAAAAAAAAAAAACACATTTTAGTACTGCATTCTTATGGTAGATAGGTAGTGTGTAATTCATACTACTTTGTGGTGAATATACCGTGTATTCAAAATATGCCACAGATGTGGAAAGAGTATTTCCTGTGTTTCTGTGATAGATTATTGACTCACGATATGGGGCAGGGTACTCCCCTGGCCCTGGACCAGGATAAAACGTGCCAGACCCTGGGGGCTGTACAGAGTACTGCTGAGGAGGTCCCACGTAGGGTGTACTATGACGGTACTGTGAATATAGAGGTCAGGGAGAGACAAAAATTACATAAGTTTACTATATATATTTCTGATATGTATAGTAACTTATTACTGATGTGATTTGTTTTTAAACATGTTAAATTTTACGTGCTACTTGGTGGCATGATCTTGGATTGACTCTCTTTAAACTATCCTGGGCCAGTTTTCTCTTACGTATTGTATTTTCTAGTTAATCAGTATCCCAAAGTACCACCTCTACATTAAAGAATGAAACAATTTTGATTTAATGTTAATGAGAAATGTCTGTGTGGCTGTCTCACCTGTGGGATGTAGTACTGTGCAGCCTGTGGGGAAGGGAATGGCATGGGTGCCATGGTCATCATGATTGGCTGATTAGCAGGGTAGACAGCCGCTGTGGGCGTCTGTGAGCCAGGCCGTATTGAAGGCGTGTTTGCAGGGATGGTGGGCCTCGCAGTCTGCATCTGCGTCCTCTGGAAAAACTAAATGTGGGAGGAAGAAAGTGACACAGATAGAACAAAAGACATTAGCTTCTATTCCAAAGGCAGCAGTGTCATTTTAGCATGCACATCTTGAGAATTATGCCATGCGTTAACTAAAATCCAAAGATGTCGAGTGTTTTAGATGTCAGGACATTTGGCCTACTCATTTATCATTTCTCACAGACCGCCATCCCTGTGTTTTATCAGTAACTTAAAAATGAACAAACAGGCACCACTGAAAGGGACCGGGACTCTTTGTGAACTCTGATCATTGCTCCACAACACCATTACTTAATTACAACTTCCTTATGCAATACAGCATGTTATTCTGACAGGCTGGGAGCAAGTCTCAGCTCCAAGAGTTTCAGACGTGTGTTTATGAGCCAGGGTAAGATGGAGCCTTAGATTAACTAGTGGATTGGTGCAGCATTTTCATTTAAGGGGGAATTGCACTGTCACAGCGAAGAGTCCAATTTACATTCTAACCCTCACCAAAGCTCTTCAGCTGTGGGTGCTGACTGAAAGGATGAGATTGCAGATATAAGTGGCCAAAATGAGTTTCTTTGATAGATTGTCTGGGGTCACCCTTGGGAACAGGGTGAGGATCTCAGATATGAGTAAAGCATGGAGTAGAACCACTGTTCCTTTACAATGAAAGGAGGTAGTTAAAGGACAATACCAGCCATTTTGCATGTTTAAGCCCAATAAATGCTACCCACATACACATTACGCTACTGAGAACCAATTTCCGAAACACATCACCGTATTTTAGTTTTTGTGTTATTTTGCCAAATCCCCTAATCTTTCAAAATCAAATATTCAGTGTTTCGCTAACTAACACGTATATCCGAATGTAGAAGGGACACACGTTTGTAACTGCTCTGTAGAGGCAGTCTTCTTCTGGGATTATATTCCTCAGCAGAACATACATTGTCTCCCTTGCAGCTTGGTCACTGGTGTTGGACCAGTTATACAAAGTTACTTTGACAAAAAATGTAACAGACATCATGTCCGCTGTGATGGATTACTTTTCTCAAGCACGTTTCAAGTCTCTACAAGCTTACTGGAATGAACTGAAACCAATGGCAGTCTGGAAGTTAGGGAAAAACTATTCTAATATTTAACGCTGCCAAACATGCAAAATCGCTGATATTGTCCTTTAAGTTCAGAAATTTGGTCCAAATGTCTCCTGAACACCTCCCTTCCTATGGAGGTACTCTGGAAATTATCCAGCTGGGATACCAGCATGAGGCGGACAAAGAACACACTGGATGGATTACATATCCCATTTAGCCAGGACATCAGAGCTTTGCCTGGACCCTGATAAGAGGCAGAACATGGACAGATATGTGGACGGATGGATCCTCTTGCAGGTCACATTCAAACTCATTGATCCCCAAACTATCCTCTTGAAATGTCAGCTCCGTGTAAAGCCATGTTAACGGCTCACACGCTGGCCTCCCCTCCCAACTCCACTGCACAGACAAAACTTTAACATCATGTGCAAGTTTCAATACAATGTATGTAACTTATGGCATTAATTTAATAAAAGCCTGGGCAATGTTTGAACTGTTTGGGTGATCATCACAGGGCTGCTTGCTGTTTATATGTTATTATTATGAGCTACAAAAAAGAAGTTGTGCTCCTGAGACCAATAAACTCCTAACTTAAATCTGGTGCTAGCTGCCATACATCACTGCTCAGGTGATCATACGCAAACCCACAATACACCGCTGAAATTGTTGTGTATTATTGTGCTTGTATCATCAATAAAGCCCTCCATGAATCTGGTTAATACGCATCTCTTTAGGTTGGATTTCACATTTTAGTTATTCAATATCATGAATTACTGTAGATGGACTCACTTCTACAACACAGAGAGCACTAGAGGAAATTGTGTTAAACTGGCTTGTAATCATCCAAAGTGATTTCAGCGGAGATGTTACAGTGGAGTAAACATGTAACTGATGATATCATCCAGAGTCACATAATCTGAATGGGCAGGAAGGTACTTAGTGTAGGGCCATTCAATTGCTTTGGTCATACAGTTTATCATGAAACAGACTATTAATTTTTTATTGTTTTAGTTAATTAAATATAGCTCCCCAAACTGCAATCAGTGAATGCAGCTCTTTAACTAACCAGTTACCTTGTATAAAACTGATGTGCATTTATTAAATTGAGTGCAGGAGCAATCCCTCAAACATGGTGCTGTTTTTAAAAAAAGAAAGTTTATAATCATGCAAGAAACTAAAGGGCATATTAAAATGTGTTAAGATGAACATTCAAGAGCTTTCAGTGAAAGAAAGCCATTGTACATCATATAATCACTGACCATCAGTCAGCACACCATGACTAAATGTGCTAATAACATTTCGAGGGGTTTGTAAAGTGGTTTGGGCATTTTAAGCACTATTCAATAGGAACAGCATTTTTACATATTTTTGTATTTGTTGATTGATAATTGTTGATATTTACTAATTAAGAAACAGATTAAGAAATCATCTTACATGATTAATTATTAACTTATGATTCTGATAGTGGAAGGAGCTATGGTCCACTGTGGCTCCTATAAGTATGGTCCTTAAAACTACTTTAAGGACCAGTTCAGGCCAGAGCATACTGGCAGAGATGGGCCTGATTTGTTTTTGTTTGTTTTTTTTTTTTGTTTTTTTTGGTTTTTTTGGGGGGAGGACCTTTGGGAACTTAAAAGAGCTCAGCCACAGAGCATATCTGTCATTCCTTGTTTTTTGTTTTATTTTTCCATTTCCTGTTGTTTGGAAGGCTTCTTTGTTTTCTTCAGTGTGGCTAATCTGTACACTGTAAATATAATGGACCAAAGTCCACTGCTGTAAAAATTAAAAACACTTGGACTGCTGAGTGGCTCCAGATATCTTTTTTTTTTTGTGCCTGAGATACTTGGTCAATCTACCCAGTTGNCTGCTGAGTGGCTCCAGATATCTTTTTTTTTTTGTGCCTGAGATACTTGGTCAATCTACCCAGTTGTATTGAATGTGATGGCAGGGTACTAAATGTGAAGACAAGCAAGCAGCAATATGGACATTGAGCAGAAAATATACTCATGATGACTGCAGCTAATGTGGCTGCTAGAGACCAAATTTCTCAATCAACTGTATGACATGACAGGCTTTATGTTTGGAAAGCACAAAAAAAAATTGATGTAGGAATCTCTATGCCTGAAGAAAGACCACTACCAACAGCTGTGACTGACTTCCAAACAACTCAGGCTCAAGCTGGAATATTAAACCACAGTCACAGTATGTTCCACTACAGGAGAGCAGAATAAACAATGCTGTAAAATCACCTAAAAATACTCTAGAGGGACATCACCTTTAGCATAATAAATCAGTTCAATGGCTTTATAGTATATAGGGCTGTGGAAATCTAGTAAACAACCAGCAAATTGTTCATTACCAGTTACCCAGTCTCAGAAAAAATTGCTTAAGACAAAAAAAGTGCTGCGTAACCCCCGAAACAACAACTGCATGTTCCAACAGTGCTGAACCTGTTGGACCAATGTGCATCCTCAAATAACTTTAAACATTCATACATTTCCAAAAGGAACAAAAACTACTTTCCTGGCACAAGAAAAACACCACAAATCAACAAAAAAAAAAATTCACATCTTAGGGGAAAAAAATATATATATCATTGCTTTCATTCAGCATGCTGTTCACTCAAACTATACAAGCCTGTTAAAGATGAGTAATGAATGCAGCAAAAATTACAGAATTATGAAGTGAAAGGGTACAGTCCAGTAATGATCCTATATGGGACAAAAGACATAACCAAGGGATGAAATGATGATAAAGAATTTTAGAAAAGAACCTCTTTGCTGAGCATACACTGTAGTGAAGGTGGAGGGGTGTACAAAGTTAAACATTACAACAGATGGGATCCTTTAAGGGTGATCCTCATCATGCCATGCAGATCTGCAGAAACATTTGACGTAGAGGTGAATATTACCTGGATGGGCCTGAATCCTCCCTTGAGTAGTGAAAGCAGGAAAGAGAAAAACCAATGGGAGACTGCACTGGTGAGACTGAAGCTCCAGTACAAAATAAGGCAATCATTCACCGACATACATCAAGGCAGATGACTACTCAATTATTCTCATCTACCTGAAACAGCAGCTGGACCTTTCTATCTCCTTAGCTCACACATGCAGAGACAAAGACAAAAGAAGCAGCAGGGGTGCCAGTCATTGTGATCTGAAACTTAATACACATGAAGATGGCAATGGCAGAGATTCAAGAAAGACAAAAACGCATCCAATGGTGTAACGTGGGGAATTGCATCACTCACATTAGCAGCCATAAGCTGCCACTAAGCAAAACGGAGGAAAAAAACTGATTGTCACAACTGTTACATCACTTTGATTACAAGCTACAAGAAAAATGACAAAAAGACACCCTGACCAAAATATATAAATAAATAAATTTAAAAAAAAAAAGAAAAAATGCAGATGTTATTTGTGTGTCTGGGTGTGCTAGGACCAACGCCATTTGCAGCTTAGGAACAACTGCCCAATTAGAGCCATATATCTAAATAACATTCTCAACACCAAAATGCCAAAAGCTACAGATTCATTGAGGGAAAAAAGTATCCATATGTGGGGAAAAAATGGCCTGAAGGCTCCTATAATGTGTGTTTGGCCTTAAGACTCTTGATGAAATCGCTGGCTTTCAACAATAAAGGAGGCTCCAAAAGCTCAGTATGAGAATTGTCCAACTGCAAATGTATACTCTTGAAATCAAAGATAGGCTGCAACAAAATAGAAATTTAGGATCAAAATTTCACTATTTGGCTGCTGCTACGACCCATATTTATCAATTGGCAGCACTGGATGACAAGCTGATGATGCATTTCAGCCTGCGTGATTTTCTTTTCCTGACTCTCATAGTGCTATGATTCATCAGGCATACATTGCACAATCTGACAAAAATCAAATCGAAACTGTACCGTCTGACATAGAACTTAGAATTTATTATACCTATGTATCTCGCACAGTGTGACACACAACAAACTGTTATTGCACATTTGGCAGGAGGCATAACACTGAGATACTTTGACTCTTTGATGAGCCAAAAATAGCTCACAGAATTTAAAAAAAAAAAAAAAAAAAATCTAATGCTTGTTGGTTAGCAGCTTCTGGGAGATAACACCAGAAAGACTTACCTGCCAGGTTTCCATCCAGATGTTTTGCATATTTTATGCACATTTCTGAATATTCAATTACAGAAAATGCAAATCGGCGCGCATTTCTATCAAGTGTGTTATGCGAATTATCTCGGAGGGCGATTTAATTCTATGTAACCAAATGTCGACAGCAAAACACACACACACACACACACAAGACCATGAGCTTAAATGAAACCCTTGGTGTGGGAAGAATACTTACTACAGTCTTTAACCAGTTATACACGGCCTGATTAAATGCAGCCAAGAGACGCCAGAGAGCAAACGCAATGGCCCATTTTATGAGGGCTGAAATGGCTGCTTTTGTGATCCAACGCCAACGCCATACACCTGGGAACGCAGGCGCTCTAAGTAATTCTGGGCGATCGTTCAGATGGATTTCACGTAGCAGCTTTGTGGTCTGGACATTTTCGAGTGTCCAGAGCCACCTTTGATGGGCTCTGTGCCATGATCAGACCTTTCATTGAGCTCACTTCGAGCCACCGAACTCCTAATCAGCGCATTGCCATTGCGCTCCATAAGTTGCCACTTGTGCGGAGTACTGGGTGGTGGGTGAAACCTTCAGTGTGAGTAAAACAACTGTCAATCGCTGTGTATACACGTGTCAAGCCATTTATGGAAAACAAATGAGCCGGTACATCAAGTTACCTGACCTGGCAGAGGCAAACAAATAGCGTGCGCAATTATGCAGCACACCATGTTCCCCAAGCGCACGGAGAGCTTGATGGCATGCGCGTTCTTCCGCCAGCGGATGGGAATCAGGACTTTGTGAACAGAAAGGAATGGCCATCCATCATTCTGCAGGCGCATCACCATTAAATGCGAATATACTGTTTCCATCAGCTTTAATCACATTTTGTCTTAAGCGAAACATCAGCTAATCCACCTCAGCCAAGCGCATACATTTTTTATGCGAATTCTGGAGTTTATTCAAATTTCCTGTGTTTCCATTCAGGCTTTCTGATGCACAAATTCAAAATTTGAATAGAAATTCACTAGAGGCTAGAAGTTTGAGGCCACCCCCAGATTTAAAAAAAAAATCATCAACACACTGTTTTACAATTTATTGCACAGGAAGACAAAAACATATAAAATAAATGTAACTAATTAGTTTTCAAGACGAATTTGTCAACAAGAGAACATTATGTAGCCACTATGGCTTAAGAAATTATTTTTAATGAAGACATGCCCAGTCTGCATTAGTGAGCATTACAGTTGTGCTCCAACTCCCTTGCTGATGTGTTTTAACATTCTATTCAATAGCTGCTGTCTGCCTTCTCCCCAGATCATTTTGTGATTAACTTGCTACACAGTCTGGTCATGCTGTTGCTCTGCAACCACCCTCATAAAACGGGGGGGGGGGGNGGGGGGGGGGGGGGGGAGAGAGATTGTTGGGGTGTTTTGGGGGAGAGAGTTCTGGAGACTTGGTCCAAGTTAAAGGAATTATGAAGAAACAGAATTACCATCTCATCCTTCAAAGACATACGATTCCATTCGGTTTACGAATTATTGGTCAAAATTTAATTCTTCAACAGGACAACAATCCAAAACATTCATCAAAACTATGCCAAAACTACATCCATTCAAAAGAGAAGCAAAAGGTTTTGAGATTATGACTTGGCCAGAGGGGGTTACTTTGACAAAACCAAAGTCTGAAATGACTTCAGATTGCTTTCATGTTGACAAATTCTTCTTGAAAACGAATTAGTTACATTTATTTTACTGTATGTATGTGCAATAAATTGTAAAACAAACAGTGTCTTCTTTTCCTTTCGGCTTTCCCTTCAGGGGTCACCACAGCGAATCATCTGCCTCCATCTA
>VXCM01001806.1:0-15238 GCA_014773175.1 Lucifuga dentata
AGGGGAGTACAGGAAGTAGGAGTGCATATGTGTGTGTGTGTGTGTGTGTGTGTGTGTGTGCGCACAAATGATGATGTCCGTGAAATAAAGCGAAGCTACAGACAAATTGTGAGAGACAATCTGCTCTGATCCGTCCTGATGGAAATAACTGAGCTGCTGGTTCAGATTCAATCGTACCGTGCGAGAGCTGCCATCATCTTCATCACCTTCATCTCTCTTCAGAGCTGATGGAGTCTCTGGATTTATTGCATAATGTGACAAGTCTGAACAGCTGAGATCTAATCCTGCATGACAGGAAAACACCTCGTTTGATTCTGAAGTGAGAACAGGTTTTTTTTTTGTTTTGTTTTTTGATGGNGGAAAACACCTCGTTTGATTCTGAAGTGAGAACAGGTTTTTTTTTTGTTTTGTTTTTTGATGGATTATGTTGCATAAACAGATGTTTTCAAGATGATTAATTTTTTTTTTCTTATCCAAGAAAAATAATCTTATCAAGCGCTAAATTATTAGACTCATTTCAAGAAATCTTGATTGATCCTGATTTTTCTCAAGGACAAGAAAAAAAGTCAGAAAAGTTGATTGTGAACATGTGAATGTCCTAAATGTGCTTATTAATAAACAAATAAAGAATTATTAACTAGTAACTGTTCAATTATTGAGTCCTGAAACTCATGTATTCTTCTATCAAGTAAAAAAAAAAAAAAAANAGCTGGATTAAAATGCATCTCTAACTTCAGTCTTCTTTTTTTTTTTTCTTTTTTTCTATTTATACAGAGAAAAAACAAGTAAAATCACATGTAAAAAAAAAAAAAGAGTTTTAAGGTCAGGCAGATTATTTTATTTGCCTTTAAAAAAATCCTTGGACTGTTTTTAGATGAACTGAAAATTATAAGTCTGAACGTGTGCGTGACGGTTGGAAATCTGTCTTTTCCTCACCAACAGGAACTCCATGTGGGTTTCTGTGAAATGTGGATTGATTTTGGATTTAGGCAGATCTGAAATCAATCCCCACATACGCTGTTTTTAATTACATCTGGCTCCTGAACCTGCGTGCAACAGGAAATGGAACGTGAGGCATTTGCATTTCTTAATACATTTAATAAGTGCAATAATCAGAGCAGCAAAACAGAATAATGGTTTCATCGGTGCACATCCATCATGGCAAGAGTTCCCTTAAAACTCTCTCTCTCACACACACACACGCACACACGCTGTGATCTGTCAAACGTTGCCCATCGCGTGCGACGGCGCTGCTGAAGGCGAGAGCACCGGGAGCTTTCCCTGCTGCTGAACATGTTTAACATGTCATCCAACCTGTTTCGGCTCATTATGAGGTGACAGTTGGATTGTTATCGTTAGCCAAACAAAAGCCTGGCTGAGGAAGGCTGACACCTCAGTGGGCTGCGTACTGACCCGGGATTAGCTCGGCTTTACGCGCATCATCAAAGAGCGACAGCAAAACCTAAACTAAACTTCAAATAATCAGCCCTGAGGTTTGTTTTCTAACATAAAGCTGCATAACTGTTGCTTTCTGTCATCATAAATGTGTGTTTAGCTGCTGAGTCCTCACAGTGTGGTGCTAGTTATGTTGATTATGATTAAAAACTATACAATAACACAGAAGGAAGACAATAAATCATTAATAACTTAAAAAAACATTATATTTACTTTATAAAGGGTTTACTGATGTAACTAATAACTTGACAAACCTTAATAGACTATATCAGCGCTCCCCAAGGGCCAAATTATGTAATTATGTCAAGCATGCCAAGTCAAGGGCGGTGTTTTATAATCATCATTTTTTAATCAAATGGAGATATATGAATATCTCCAGAAAGCTTAGATTCTCCTGAACAAAATGAGCCCAAGCATGACAAGTTAGCATTATGGCTAACTTGTTAGCAACCATCCAACCATCCTTCTACAAGAACCCTTTTCTCATTTATATAATATGAGGCAGTATGTACATTTTGCTTATAAGTTCTTTAAACCTCTGAGGTGTTTATCCTGTATAACTTCTGATACTGTTCTTAATTTGAGTGGATGAATGAGAAAAACGTGTATTTGGCTGGAGGCATTAGCTAATAATAGCTACTGTAAAATGATGCATTTAGCACAGATCCATAACATTAATCTATCTTTAAACCATCATACATACAGTTCATGTCCTGTTTTACTAACTTTTACTGACTGTTTCATGCTGTTATTAAAATGCCAGAAAAGAAGAAGTTCATTATGAAGGCTCACTGTATTACCAGCAGAAAACATGATCAAATATTTCATCAGAAGGAAAAGTAGACGACTAAAAATGTTAGTACCGATGTTAAAACCAGCTAAAACGTGTCTCTTTGTGACATCTTTACAGCCGTCCTGTTTGCAGCAGCAGCATAAACAACAGCAGCAGCATTAACAGCAGCAGCAGCAGCAGCATTAACAGCAGCAGCAGCAGCGTTTAGGCTTTGAGCAGAGGCCGTGTGGTCCTTCGTCTCCAGTATTAGTTTGTTTACAGAAGTTAAAGCTGTGAGCTGTTGAGGGCCCGAGGCTGAATTCCAATGCAGCGCCTCATATGAGCATGCACGTACCAGCGTGCACGGATGAGCTCTGCAACATTCACAAATACATAAACACGTGCACGCTCAGAGCACTACGAGCACACGCTCACCACACATTCTCACTTGGTTGTTTCCACGTCATCACACACAGACCCGCTGGCAGCGGGGTCTGTGTGGTCTGTCTGCTGAACGACAGGTGATAATTGCGTGTTGACGCGAGCCGTTACACATGTATTTGAATGTACAGGTGCAACGTCTTTGTACAGATAATACACGTCTGACATTAATAGCAGGTTTTGTGTTCACTGTATACACATGTGCTGTTATCACTTTGATGCAGCCAACCGTCACATGAAGTTCACTTTGGAACACTTTGCAGAGATAATGGAGCTGACTATTTAATGATGAGATGCCAATTACCATATATGCTTGAGTATAAGCTGAGTTTTTTTTTTACCAAATTTCACAAAACAAATCAGGGGTCGGCTTATACAAGAGTAATTCAAATCAGATCCCAGAGAAGGAAATTTCCAGGGGTGGAAATACTACCATTACCACTACCCATGGAAATAGTTTAAATCATACCTTAGAATGATGTATTTCCTGACTAAACATCTTATTCAGCACATTTTGCGGAGGCTAGTAAGTCGTGATCCGTCAGTTACGGTAATCAGCTGCTGAAATACATGGATTATTTTCAGAAAATCAGAGGAATACTATGACAATACCCAGAAAAACAGGTAATTTACTAAACAAATAAATAGATGGAACAACATCAGGGGGTCAGCTTATAGTCGAGTATTTACGGTATATATTAATTAGCTCCTGGGTTTCTGATGAGGCTAAAAGCCAAAGAGGTGACAGAATTTCATGCCAACATAAAATTTATGTCACCTAAGGAATCTATCGATCAGTCGCATCTTTAGAATGTCTCTCTAGTGAAAGCAAAATGTAAAGAAATGTGCAACCATAGCAATAAAGCAATAATGAAACATATTATAGCAATTAGTCGGGGTCAAGGGTCAATTTGAGATTTAAACGACTGTAAAATGGCTGTCATTTCACATACTGATAAGAACGCCATTTGCATCTGGGTGTCTTTGTCTGAAGATTTTAGAAGGTAAACGTTGGAGCTGCTTATCAGTACAGGTGTTCCACATGTTGACTTTAGTTTGTGGTGGAAAACTGAATTGATTTGGAGCAGCAACACACCTGAGTTGGTAATGGACTGTCTTTATCTCGTTTAAACAGCTCCAGCGTTTGATAGGCAGGTATGTTCACACCTAGAAACAAGAAACAACAAGAGCTCCAAACCTTATCTGCTATTGTTCTCAAACTACGCTCACACATAAACTATTTCTTGCATTGTGATGTGAATGATAGGCGACAAGTCTGAGTAATCTCACACCAATCACGGTAACACACACTACAGGAATATTACGCAATGTGATTCTTCTTAAACCTTTTTACCATTTCAGTCCTTCAGATGGACATTTCATTCTTATGTTGTGTTTTATTCTGGCACTTTTTAATTGATTAATGTGTTGCTATGATACATAACCTACCATGTTATTGTGTATTTATTGTGTATTTAATGTAGCTTATTATTGTCTTCACTCTTCATCTTTTCCCTTTGGGGTTTTTTTTTTTTTTTTTNTTTTTTTTTTTTTTTTGACATGATGACTTCTTTAATCGTTGTTGTTATTGATGTTATTATTTTCTTTTTTATATCTTATTTCTCTGTAAAGTGTCTTTGAATGTTTAGAAAAGCACTTAAAAATGAAATGTATTATTATTATTTAATTCTTGCTGTGGGACATGTCTCCATCTGGTCTTTCGGTTGTCCCATTTCATTTACTTAGCTTTATTTTTTGCATTGTTGCTGTGTTTTATGTCTGATTGGTTACTAAACGTTATAATGCCTGTGCAAAGTAAATTTCCTTTTAAGACATTTAATAAACCTTGAAGCAGCTACCTGAAGATGCGGAGCCTCTAAGGGGACATAGAAGGAGAAAAAAATCTTTAGAAAAATAGCGAGTCTTTTTGCATTATCTCGCAATACTTTTGCGAGATAACACAAAACTTGACCCTTCACTGAACGGAAGTGTGACAGTATATCTGGGTCACTCTAATGCATGCCGTTGCTTGGCAACAATGGAGTGAGTTGTCCAGTTTTACTCTACTTTATATTTTACTTTACTAAAACATAAATTCATTCAGTTGGTGCTTGGGTCTAGGTCACTTGGGTTATCTCGCACAAGATATGCAAGATAACGCAAAAACTTTTGCAAGATCTTGCAAAGGTTTTGCATTATATTGGTAAAGGACTCTTTTTTTTCCTTCTGACATTTTTTACTCCTTCCATGTCCCTTTAGGGGTTCTCTACAGTAGAAACCTCATAGCAGTACATTAAAAAAAATAATCTTTGGAACATTGCGTCGCTTCATTCCTCCACTGAAGACCCGTAAAGCTGTCACCCTCCTTCACTTACTGCTTAGTCATTCACACAAAGCAGAACATACAGTATACAGACACGCCCTGTGATAATGGCCCTAAACGCCGCTGGCCACAGGTATCGCTGAATTCTCCAGGACTTGGCCAGAGCCCAGGTACAGGTACGCAGACGCTCAGCATGACCTCGCTTTAAGGTCTGAGTCCTCCTATCGTCTACAGGCGTGTTATTAAGGCCGTTTTCAGACCTGCAGTCCATTTGCTGTGTTCCAAATCAGGAACTAAATGATTTTACTGCTTGGTTTGGTTTGAATTCACACAGGAAAAAAAAAATCCAACAAACCCTGAATATATCAGCAAACATCATGTGAGAACAGTCGCTTTGCTCACTGAAAGAAAATCAAAACAGGAAGTAGTTTCCTATGGTGGTAAAACTACTAACATGAACAAAGATGAATGTGGATCCTTTCCTAGTCATAGCATCATCTGATCCATGAAGAAGAAAACTATGACAGCAGAAGCTGACTTCAAGACAACGTGTGGAAAACAACATGCTGCTTCACATGATGTGAAGAACACATGCTGCCTTCACACGCTGAACAGGAGAATGGAACAATATGCTGACAACATACAAGCACATGCTAACCAGAACACGTGTTCATCTGAACACGTGTAGGCTAAGATTAGTGTATTTCCACCTTTTTTCAAAGCATCTGCTTGATTTTATCAAAGGATGAGTTTAACTAAGGTAAAGTTTGTTTTACGTTAGACGAGTTTAATGGTTTTTAATTGATATATGACTAATGAAAAACGCAGCTATAGTTAAGTGTTACTCACACAAAACCCTCTATGCTTTTAGATCGATCAACAGATCTTTAGATGGCTTCATAGTTGGTTTGGGTGCGGATCGTGTTTCACCACAAACGAACACTTCAGATTCTGTTTGGAATCGGACTGAGACCACTCCTTCAGACAGTCTCGATTTGATCTGAGTCCGGATGTGATCTGTGTTCAGACCTGCNAAAAAAAAAAAAAAAAACGTAGCAAGAGAGGAAAAGAACCTGAGTCCAACTGAACTGGCTGTAGGTGTGAAAACACCAGAGAAAAATACAGACAAAATCTTTCCTTTTACCATTTCAGCAGGAAATGACTTTCAATTTTTCTGAGCTCTTTCCGTCTGAGCTTCTCCCCCTCTCTCCATCGACGCTTTAAGTTTCTCAAGAAACAAAAATCCCACTAAAATCAACATAACAAGAACTTTAAAATACAATCAGGTAGATATTTTTTATTATAATAACATTCTGTAAGGTCACAACCTTGTCTAAACTCACAAACGCGTTTACAAAGTCCTTCTCTGAACATAACAAAGGCTCACGAACGCAGTTAAATGTCGCTTTGGCAGACTTTACCAGCTCGTTGTTTCTGCATCAATGGAAGAGGTTTGCATTCACTGACATTTATCAGATAAGGAAGCAAAAAATAATATACACATCAGCTTTTATGCTGGAATAACCTGCTGCACACAGTAACGGCTGTGCTCCGTTCACACCAGCCACAGCCAGACTTCCCCTTTGCTTCAAGTTAAAACCACAAAACATAATTCTGCTAATCAGAAAGAATTCATGAAACTAAGAGGATATCAGAAGATTTCACCTCCTTTTTTTCTGCCACTTTCCAGTTTATAACAGGAATCCAGATCTTGTAAGATCAAAAAAGCCAAGCGATGGCTTAAAGAGATGGTTCAGATTTTTTTTATATAAACTGTGATGACATGAGATTGTGTATTTTACATGCAAACTATAGTCCAATTTTGTCTGTACTGCAATTTTAGAAAAATTTGAGTAAGATGTGCACAATACATGGATGGAATTAAAAGGTTTGCGGAATATACATGATGCACTTCATAACAGGAAATGAGGAAATACATGCAGAGGTGACTTCCTCCAATTTTAACATTTACGAGCCAGAATAAATCAATATACAATCAGATCATCTATGTCTGTTACTAAGAGCTGTTTTCAATCTAATTATGGCATTTAAGGTTAACTTTATTCTTAATCCCCAGTGGGGGAATTGGTTTGCCACCTGTACCTGAAAAACTTTACATATAGACCATACACATCAAAAACCATTCAGCAAACCGTAAAAACGTCACAAGCAAAAGAAAGGGTACAGGTACAGAGGAATATTGCTATAAAAAGCGCCAATAAGAAAAACTTGATGCAAGTAAAAATCGTCCAATATTTGAAAAAAAGCACCAATAAAAGAAAAATTTAAAAAACAGCCAATTGCTATGATTAAAAACCAAACGACACAGCAAGGAGAAAAATACCCAATAATTTAATAAATACATACAAAATCCAACAGACTAAAACATGCAGATACCCTCTTTCACATGTCATTTATTTAAAAGTTTCACCGCTGAGGCACAAAGGAGCTTCTGAATGGCTCAGTGCAGCATCTCAGCATATTAAATCTGCCGCTGAACGACTTTTCAGCTGAATATACAGTAAAAGCAATGAGCTACGTGTCGACACACAGTCCTACATCTCCTCTGTTCGTTGCTCCAGCATTGTCTCCAATGAATCTAGCTTCATGCCAATTATTGAGCCAGCTTTTTAAATTAATTTGTTTATTCTATTCTTATCTACAGCAGTAATACTATTGCCCCAACATACAACCTGTGTAGAACATATATACAACAGTTTTTTTTTAACAGATTTCAAAAGAATTCATCTCCCTGAGGACAAACAGCCTAGACAACATCGACATTCTGTGACCAGTTCAGTTTTGAGTCAATATGAACGCCCAAGCAAACACCCGTTTGAAAAATAAAAAGATATACTATCTTAATCTGGGTATAATCAACGTTTAATGTGCATGTAAGCGTACCGGTTGATAGATGATTAGCTGACTGGAAAAGAAAAAAAGCCCAGGGCGTTTGCCATCTCATGAGCAGAATTTTTTGGTTTTGTCAACGCAAAGCTGCTCTTGTGTTCTCAGAGCGTCTAAGAAACAGTGCAAGCAATTTAATATGGGCTTTGAGGACTGCAGGAAAGGTAGAAATGGATATCACGTAACAATGGAAAGTGATATTATTTACAGGATTCATAGCATCTGCTGATGTGCAGGTAACACATACCACCTTCGCCCGAACATCATGAGAAGTTCCTGTAATTTTCACTCATAGCGTCACATAAAATGTAACACAAACCGCCAAACTTGGTTTCACTGTTTATACATACATGTTTACATGTATCGTGATGAACATGTGAGGATTTATAAACGTGTATATTGAAATAAGAATAGAGAAAATAAGGAGCAAAATGATTTTTCTGTTAGTTTGCAAAACAAAAGGTGAAACAGAAGGTATGTAGAAAGCTAGATGCTAGATGCTGATTTTGGTTTCTCTTTCTGGAAATACTTATTAATATATACACCCCCCCCCCCCCNCCCCATTTTATTATTATTATTTTTTCTGTACTTAAAATAGATAAAACCATACCTTTTGTAAGTAAAAACCCGGAGAAAAGTCAGTTGGTTATGGATGTGTGATTTAACTCGTGTAGTCAAATGTTTTTTTATGGTGATAAAAATACCTTGCCTAAAAAAAAAATAAAATAAAAGTAACACAAACCATAAACTGCAGCATAATGATGTGTTTATGTTTGTAACTTTAATAGGAAAAGAAGAAACATGAGACTGGACTTTGGATGACATAGAACCAGGTCCCTCTGGGAATGCTCTGGGGTTGGGTGTTCCACCGAGAAGTCTCATTTATGTAAGCAGGTTAGCGATACGGCCTTATTGGTGACACGGTACCATCTCAGGTGCTTTGTTTTTTATGGAGGGGGGATAATTTATATAACGTCGTGCACAATATGACATGTAACCGAACCTGAGAAGTCACAGAAGCTGGATTGCGTAACACATGTTCCCAGAGTTTTTTTTGTCTGAATATTTTTTAAGTGCAACATGTCCCGAAGCTTCCATTTGTCAAACGACGATTTCTATTTTTACCATTTTGTTTAAACAAACAAACAAAAAAAAAAAAAAAANTGTGTGTGTGTGTGTGTGTGTGTGTGTGTGTGTGTGTGTGTATCAGTCAATCAATACATCGTTCAGTTAATTGACTGGAAATACTAGAGAAACTAGAGAAAGCAGAGGCCGTGAGTTCTGTAATTCACAACCTACTTTAACGGGAAATATATTCTCGATCAATAATAAATTGGTAAATTCTTAAGGGATTAATCAATCATTTTAAGTTTTTAAGTCTGAAAAAGTCACATAAAAACCTGCATGAATTTAGATTGATAGTTTTAATACGTAACATGTATGTAGGTGAAATGTGAAAATATCCACATTTGCTGATGACACATGACTTTACATGTCAAATTCAATTTTTACGTGCAAAAACATGTTAAGTAAAATCAAATTCAAACAATAAAACATGAAAAAAAGATACTTGTTTTCAATGAGCAGAAATATTCCTGGTTATATAACGTGTCTTTGCGTTGTCAAACACGCCTTCAAGAATTTGGCAACCGCTTACAGGACAACAGCATCAGTCAACAAAGAACAAACTGTAGAATATCTTTTTGGGCTCATCAAAATATGTTACGGCTCCAAATCTGGATGACTGTTGGATGGATAAAATGTGTCAGAGGCGAAGGAAAATGCTAGAAAATCTCCTGTGTGGTCTCATCTCATGTTTCATCTTTGAACCAACAAATCCAGGACAACAGCAATTTAGCTTCTATGCATCACTTTTCAGGAAGTAAAGAGCATCAATCAACAGCCACAAGGAGGCGTATTTTTTTATCAAAAAGCTGGCCCATATTTATATATTTAGTCGGAGTTTCACTGTAATTTATTCCGGAGGTTTTGATATCCTATGCTAACTAACAAGCTAACAGGCAAAGAAATGGGACCAAACCATGACCTCCTTGGTGGAGGTAAATATAATCAGTATTGTCCTGAACTCAAACATAAAGGTTTTGAGATTTAAACCCATAAAATGTGTCCGAGGAATATTTCTTGGAAGTTTTGGTTTTAAAACATAATGTTTTACAGTTTGAGAATGGGATCTTAATTTAACCTGGAGTTTTGGAGCAACGTCAGCAGTAGATGTGACTGTACTTGTTACAGTATTAAATGGTAAGGATTCTGTGTGTGTGTGTGTGTGTGTGTGTTTNCTGTACTTGTTACAGTATTAAATGGTAAGGATTCTGTGTGTGTGTGTGTGTGTGTGTGTGTTTTGGTCTGCTGGGTAACCACAGGGCAGGTGAAGTAATGTGTGTCAGTGAGCCCACGCAGAATGGCGTGACTGGCAAAGCCAGCTGCTGAAGAGGTGTCGAAAAGCTCTGTGCTGATTTTTACTCCGTTCCTGCCCTGCAGCCTTTCTGCTTCTCTGTTTACCTGTGTCTGTGTGCGTGTGCGTGTGCGTGTGTGTGGGAGAGAGAGAGAGAGAGAGAGAGAGAGAGAGAGAGAGAGAGATCACTACAGTACATGATATACATTTCCTCTCTTCACTTGGTAAAAAAAGGAAGTTGATTACATTTATTTGTTCTGGAACGTCTCTTGAAAATTTCCATTTTGCAACTTTCTACTTTTACTCCACGATCTGCTGCAGTTACCAGTTACTTTTCAAAGAAAAGCAACATATTCAGAGTAACATAAACTATCATAGCCCTCTTCCATGTTTTAATCCTTTCTTTCTTTCTTTCTTTCTTTCTTTCTTTCTTTCTTTCTTTCTTTTCACCTCTTCCCTTTTAGCAGGAAACAGTTGGCCTCGGATGATGACAACATAAAAACTTTCTTTTTGCTTTCCTCCTTTTATCTTCTTTCTCCCTTCTTCTTCCTTTCTACCTTCCTCTTTTGTTATTCTCTTTCTTTGCTTCTTTCCTTTTTCAAAATTTGCTCTTTATTTCCTTCTGAAGATATGAGAAGTAAGCAAAACTAAACTGTACTCTTCTTCACACTTTTACTTTCAATATGAAGTAAAAGCTTAATGCAGTACTTTTAACTGTCATAGGAGTATTTTTCCACTTTGATTTTACTACTTTTTTACGTAAGGACCTGATTATTTCAGCACAGATTATCCTCATGTATTGAACAAATAAAGAAGTATTCCTCTGATCTTATTTTTCATTCCTTTCCTCTCTTCTTTCTGACTTCCTGTCTGCTCGCCATGTCCTGAGGGTCAAAGGTGAACCTGCTGAATCTGGGGGCGGATCAGAGTCGGTTTTCACGCTCCTCGTGCCCTCAGACACGCCCACATACGTCTCCACGCCATGAATCACCCTCATAAAGACAAACTGGCGCGGTTCACCTGCAGGACAGGCCAACTGTGGACTTTTGGCTGTCGGTGGATCCGTCAGAGAGGAGACGAGGGAAAGTGACAGCAAAAACATTTAGCCTGCATGTGTTTGACTGACTGAGCAAACAAAGGCCGGAGGAAACGCCCTCTGCTTAGAAGAAGTGTATCTGCAGCCATTACTCAGGCCTATCTGCTGCTCTTCGACGCTGTCAGAGATAAATACTGTATAATACTGCATTGTACTGCTGAATATCATGTATTATTATTAATATAGCCATGAAAACCTTTTTGTCTAACTCGCAGATTGTTGACCCTGCAACCTATACACATATCTTTATTTGCATTTTCAGTTACGTTTCCTATTAATTGTTCCCTGATTACAGCTATTGGCAATCACTTCTGTTAAAGGACAATACTGGTGAGTTTCATTTATTTCGTTTCATTTATTCGTTTATTTGTCAGGGACAATGCTCAACAGAAATACAGAAAGTGTAAATGAGCCAGAGTTAGCCCAAAAGGCTAATTTCCATCTGCAGTCCCTGGCCAGATGTTAAAAAGGCACCCTAAAATCTGATAAAACGACATTAATAAAAGAAGTATAAAATATCCATCATCAACTCAGTACTACAGCAAGAAACAACCTAAACCAAAGACAACAATACAGCAAAAGATGCATAAATAGATCACCAGTGCCTCAATAGCAGATCATAGAACAAAGCAAATAACATTTTCATGTTTAAGCCCAATAAATACACATACATACACATGACTCGTACTCTGTACTATTATTATTATATGTTACACGATAAAAAAAATAGGGAAAACAACAAAAAGCTGAATATGTCCCCTTTAACCTTAAGTCTCTGGGGTATAAAGTAATTTTTGCAGTTTTTTTCAGTGAATTTGGCTTTTTCTCACCACCTAAAAATCTGCTTCATAAAAAAAATTCCTTTAGTAGAAATTTACGTGATGTTATTTCTGCCAAACCTGTGAACAACAACAACAACAAAAAGGATTTCGCTTCACTGTCTGTTTTGCTTTGCATGTTTACACCAATACCGATATTTCTGCAATAAACCGAGATCCACCAATAACATCGGCCTGCTGATGTATCACACGCGTGTAACGACAACGTGCACGCCACTCAGAATCCTGCCTCTCATTGTGAGCAGCAATAAAGCCGTGTGGTGAGGGATGCCTCTCACCCTCATTGTCTCTGCTACAGAGACGCATTGAAAGCGTTGAGTTGAGGAAGAGCAGGCCTGCTGCAGATTAGACGCCGTTACAGCGACCCTTGTGGCTAATCTTTGCACGCATGCCACCAGAAATGCTCCTCTCCCAAGACAGCGGCCGGATTAAAGCTGGAGTTATCAGCAAACGCAGTGCGCACAGAAAGAGGAGCATTAACATTTAGAGCGACGCGAGCCGCTCTCCTTTGTCAGGGCAGACGAAGCCGAGCCGACGCGTCTGCATAAACAGAAGTCGCCGAGGAAAAAAGAGCAGCGAGATTGGAAACAGACAAGGAGGCGCAGAGTGAAACGTGTTCTCTGACTCCTTCACACAGCCGAGCCGGATTAACCTGACAATGGCTGGAAAGTTGCTCTTTTGTTGTTACTGCTGTCATTCTCCCTCATAAACTCTGATAAACATCCTTTCAGCTTTACAGCGTGAGGCCTGGGATCACCCACGTCTCGTCTCAGAATGACACCAGCATCCAGAACCATTTCTACACTGAAACAGACTTTTCCCTGATGTTAAACTGTAGCGTCTTTCTATAAATCCTGAAAAAATCATCTGTTTTATTGAGCTGTCAAAGTCTTATTTAAAGAAAATTTTACAGTGTGGGGAAAAAAATCTTGTTTCATATTCAAATCAACTTATTTTAAGGTTTTTCAAGAATAAAGTGTCATTTAAAGGTCTTGATTCTGGTCTAATGATCTACTTCATGCTGTCATGTCTGGCACTAAGGTCACACCGACACTTATCCTCAACAATTCACTTTTTTTTTCTTCCCTAAATCCATTTTTTTGACAGCATCTTTACATTCTTTTTAAAGTTCAGACATCTGTGCTTATAGTTTTGACCTGAAAACTCAAATGCACAAATGAGGAATAAGCTTCCAAGATGGAAATAAGCAGGCACATGAGACAGAAATAATTATACAAGCTAAACAAGCTAATGCTTCCTTTGAAGGTCCACAACCACTTAATTTTATTTTAAGGATTAGAGGATCCCTGGTCATTCAGAATGTCAAGAAATTTCCAATCTGTATGTTTCGATGACAGCTGCATTGGCAGATATTTAATATTTCCACATATGAATGTATGTAAAAATGGATCTGAGAATATCTGATTCTCTGTACTTTTGCTTGTTTGTTTTTGTTTGTTTATTGTTTGCATGTCCAATATAACACAAAATCAGAATTGGGTCACTTGTACCTCTTAGTGTAAATGCAGCATAATAAAGTTGATTTTTTTAAAATTAGAAATAGAATAATTCCACCACACCAGCAGGTTTTTTTTGTTTTACTTTTTGGAGAAAACAGGAGTTTCATGACTCAGTTACGGACAGAAATGACTTGATAAAAAGGATTTTCGGAGGTTATAATCTGACATCACTTAACACAGAGCTTAAACATCCTCATCCTGTTTCTCTACGTGAGAGCTGAGGCAGTTTATGTTCCATGTATATCTTCACTCTATATATAAAACAGTGTGGATATGTGAAAACATCATTATTACAGTAGCTTTGGCTCTGGAATTGTAATGCAGCCATACAGATGTGCACAGTGTACACACACACACACACACACACACACACACACAGTGTATATTATGTGTGTGTGCAGCCTCTCTAACCAATTCATCAGCCTCCCGTGTTTGTGTCGGGCTCAGAAAAGTTCCAGCGTTTGATGACTCATGAAGCTTGGCTGAAACCGGATCCTCGCAGTGTGTTTTCTTAGATCCTGCTGTTCGCTGGTCGCCAGGCATTGTGAAACATGGGAGGATCCCAGCGTCATTAATCCTCCGCACAGAGACGAGCGAGCGAGGAGACCAATGTTTCAAATGCCTCCTGTTAGGTCTGACTGAAGTTTCTGACTGACTCAGAGTTTTGAGCCTAACAGGATGTTCAAGGTCAAAGATGCAAAAGTCAACGATCCACATGCAGATTCTGCACCGTCAGCAGGAAAATGTTTATTTGGAATCAAGAAAGCATTTCATCAGATGCATTTTTCTGGCAGCGACAGTGATGTTTCTGTCCAGATGTTGTGCAAGTTGAAGCTAAATTTCCAAAGAAGTTGTAACATGAACTGTAAATCAGCGTTTCTTTGCATCAGCTGGTATTACCGTAAATACTCGAGTATAAGCCGAGTTTTTTTTTTTGCCAAATTTCACAAAGCAAATCAGTGGTCGGCTTATACACGAGAAATTCAAATCACATCCCAGAGAAGGAAATTTCCAGGGGTTGAAATACTACCATTACCACTCCCCACGTAAAACAGTTTAACTCATACCTTAGAATGATGTATTTCCTGACTAAACATCTTATTCAGCACATTTTGCGGCGGCCAGTAAGCCGTGATCCATCAGTTACGGTAATCAGCTGCTGAAACAAATATGTTCACTGGTACGTGGATTATTTTCAGAAAATCACAGGAATACTATGACAATACCCAGAAAAACAGGGAATTTGCTAAACAAATAAACTGATGGAACAACATCAGGGGGTCGGCTTACAGTCCAGTATATACAGTAAAAGTGAATAACAGGCTGTGATAATTACTTTTCTTTATTAACAGAGCACCAGGTTTTGCCTCCATCTATGTATAAAGACAGAAATCTGTCTGTGCCACCAACATCTCTAGAACCCGTCATGTATGAAGCTGAAATTCAGCAGGTTTATTGCTCAGGACCCA
>VXCM01001809.1:0-39642 GCA_014773175.1 Lucifuga dentata
TGCTTTGGGAAATGATTGTCAGTAACGTTACATGTATGAAAATTGAATATATTAGGCTCAAACAAATGTGGCAAAATATGGTCCTTTAACCAGCAGATATATGACAGATTCTCACATCAAACCAACTTTACTGCGTTGTAGTTGAGTGTTAACCACAAGCAGCCCTCTCTGCTTCTACATCAATCAACTGATCAATAGATTTGACTCATTATTGCTTTGGGACAAACAAACATCTCCAGAGTTTGTTTGAGACCTTTCCTGAAAAGCGGTCTCTGTGCTGTCTGAGCGTGATTGCTGTGTTCAGACCTGTCAAACAGAATTTTACAAAGGCAGGAAACTAACCTTTGTCTGATTAAACTAGATCAAAAGGTGTGAAAATGTCCTAAGTCAGTATTTAGGCACTAAAAGTGAAATGTGTGGTCTTACATGCATGATGTCATAAAAACATGGATGACTTTTTTTCCAAATCTTTAGACTGAAGGAGTTTAAAGATTTCACATAATTTCTTAATTGTAAGAAGCAGCACCAACAGCTAAAATTCAAACTTCCTGTGAAATCGCTGGAAGCAATTTCACAGGAAGTTTGAATTTTAGCTGTTGGTGAAAGAATGAGGACCATTTTTGCTGCAGATTTAGCTTTTTTTATTTATTTTTTTTGAGCGTGCAAAACAGTTAAGTTTGAGTAACCATGAGCCAAAATAATGTTTTTTTATATATTTAATATGAAGAAAATGTGAAGATATGGTGTTCTGTACCTGCAGAAGTCTGACAGTCTCTCCAGTCAAAGTATCCAGCGTACATTCCAGGTTCTAAAGATCCTGCGATGGGGTCGGCTCTCTTCTCGATGTAGACGTCAAAGAGTTTTCTATCCAGCTGTCGTACAGCCTCCACGCTCACCTGCACCAACGACACACAGCGTTCACCTCAGAAACCCGCTGAAGTCAAGGGAGACATTTTTTCTTTTCAAATATGTATTCTGAAAGCAACGTTTACAAACGGGTGAGTAGAGCCTCCAGTTTTAAAATTCAAAAGCAGAGTATTCTGCAGTAATAATAAGGGAAAGCCTTACGGTCAATGCATAATGGGTGGTTGCTAATGGCTACCAATGTGTGCAGGCATTTCAGAGCTGCGTTCATATGCTGCATTTCTTCTTCTGCACCAGTTTCTACAGGAAGTCCTCAGGTTATGAACGAGTTCCATTCTCACGGCTGTTTGTAAGTCGGATTTGTTCATAAGTCAGAACAGTCGTAAGGTGCATATCTAGCATATATATTTTACCTTTCTATGCATAAGAAACATTAAAGAAACACTTCCAGATATCCTAAAACATCGTAAACATAATAATACAGTACAGTAATAATAATAATTATGCAGCGCTGCACCGCTGACGACGCGCAATGTTTTGAAGTGTGTCGTAAAGTAGTGTGCCGTTCATTATTACGAGTCATTGTATGTAACTCGAATTTTTAATTTAATAGGCTTTATGGCGGTCGGTTCATAAGTACGGGTTGTTCGTAAGTTGAACGTTCGTAAGTCAGGACTGCCTGTACGTGGAAACTGTTAGCTATTAGCTGTTAGCATTTAAAAATTTGTAATATTTTGAATACTAGTGAAGCGCCCATTGAAAACGTGCATGTTTGGAACGGGCTGGACTTTATGGCATGTGCCACAGCCTGCCATAATTTAGTTCTGCACGTCCTCGTGAGCTAGCTTTGTTTGCTGTACGGAGTCGGGTTGAGACCATGCCACTGGACCGGAGCGTATCCTGCCGCGCGGACTACTTTTTACCGTACAGCTCAATTCGAGAACCGCTCATCCACGGTCGGATTGGGATTCTAATTTTTTACCAAGAATTTGAGGTGTCGGGGTGGGGGTGGGGCAATGACCATAATTGTTCGCTGTTTCTCTGACACCCTTTCTCTTTTTAGAATCCATTTCTCATCAAAGCATGACTTGTAAAATATACATTTTAAAAAAAATAATGTTTGTTTTGTTTAAGTTAATTAATATTATATTGTGCAGTGCAAAGGCCACTGGCCGGGAAAAGTCCCGCCTCTCCCGATGGCCAATCCGACGCTGCGCTCATCCAAACAACTTCACACGTGACGCTGCACGTCTCTGGGTTCTGATCAATAAACCTGCTGAATACCAGCTTCATACATGAAGGGTTCTAGACATGTTGGTGCCACAGACAGAGATTCTGTCTTCATAGATAGATTGATGCGTTTTCTGACACTTTTATATTAATAAAGCTTTGAGTTTAAAAAGTCATATACTGCCTAAAATTTTCTTCGTACTTTAAAAATCTCTTCTTAGATTGACTTTGTATGCTGAATTATTCCAGTCAGACATGTTGACGTGACAAAAGGATCAAACCGTGTTTATCATTCACCTGTTTTTACTGGAAGACCAACTGAACTCTCTTTCTTTGCTTTGTGATTCAGGCATTAGTCATTACATGCAACTGTGAACATGTCTGTGTGTCTGTGTGTGTGTGTGTGAGTGTGTGTGTGAGTAAGGTGAAAACATGGAATTGAGCTTCTAAAACAATGACCTTTTCAGCTCTGCTCAGAGTGGCTTTAACTCACCCGCGTTATCTTCTCTGTTCCCGTGAGGCCGTGTTTCTCAAAGTGATCGGCCAGGTTCAGGAAGGTGTGTTTCTCCAGGTACTGGCAATTACTCAGGAGGATCAAGAGACGCTGCTCCTACACACACACACACACACACACACACACACACACACAAAAATCACTGAGACAAACAAATCAATAATAAAAGATAAAGACAAGGATCAAACTGCAATAATTAGTTATGCTTCCAACTTCCTTCCTTCCTTTGGACGAAAAAAAAGGCTAATCACTGCGTTTCCGTCAATAATTTAGAAAATTTCCATAAAACTTCTGGAACTCTGGTTTTGCCTCCTTTATCAGTCTGGATTTTTTTTTTTTTTTTTTTTTGCTTTTTGAACCTTGTTATAATGGAAAATCACGATTATCTGAGTTATGAACACTTTTCCAAATAATTCAAAATCCTTAGCATATCTTGCAATGTTATTTTTTAATTCAAAATTCAGAATTGATGGCAGTTTGATATACAAACTTTTCCATTAAACAAAACAGTCAGAGAGAGTCATGACAGCCTCAAGAATCACTGACATCAAACTTCCTGCTCTCAAAGAAATTCGTGAGTCACGTCTGATAAAACTGGGCTTAAAAATCTTAAAAGACTGTAGCATCCCGCTAACTCTCTGTTTATATTTCTGCCTTCAGGAAAAAGGCTGAAATCTTCCCTCAAATACGACCAGATTCAGGAACAGCACACACACATCTGTAATTCGTGTTTTAAATGATTCTAAAGACCTGGTTTTTAATCGTTCTTTGTAACTGTTATAACAATTTTATGTAGTTTCGATCTGACGTTGCACATTTTAGCTGTTATTTATTGCTAATTAGCATTTTTAATGAGTCTCAGGACTCACTTTTTAGATTTATCAGATATATGTGTAATCACTGACTGTTGTTTGCTTATTTATTGTCTGTTTGTGTGTTGTGAGCGCATCGAGACAAATTCCTATCAACTTTGTGTTGACATGGCAATAAAGTATTGAACTGATTATTATTATTCTTCTTCTACTTCTTTTTAGAGCTCATTTCTTTTTCATAAATTTCGATCAGGTGTTTTTTAACGTACAAAATGTAAAACCTGACAGATGGAAACTTCTTACCAACAACAATTTGTTTTTCATGCTAACCACAGCTACGGACGTAAACACAAGTGGAACGGCGTGAACAAAGCGGTGCCTCTTTAATCAGATCACACATGGTGATTTCCTGGCTGCCATGTCACCAAACAAACATGTCACAAGTCTGAACTCTGGTCAGCTGCACATCAGCGGCGAGGGGGAAGCCCCATCTGCACCTCGCTCCATTTCCCTTTACCAGAAGCTCTCTGTGCCCGGCTCTTCCTCCTCCTCCTCCTCCTCGTCCTCATGCACTTAACCCCCTTCACTCACATCTCAAACAAGTTACAGGAAATGAGGATGTATCTCTGCTTCTTGTCCACAACCAGGAAACAGGCTGATAACATTTTGCGGTTTGAGCGAGTGAGACACGTTTGAAGCAGAAAGCCCACGCTCTGGTGACGCTGCCAGGCGCCACATGTGGGATTTCAGGTGTATTAACACCGAACAGCTTAAAGGAAATAATAAAAAATGGGTTGGCTTACAGATGTTGGACTGAACCCTTCTTGAACACTGGTAAACCGATCTGGAGAGGCCAGTTCCACCGAAACGCTGCGGCACACAACACAGATATTAATATTTTTATACATACAAGTATATATATGTGCCAGAATACACTCACACACACACACACACACACACATCCAAATACTCACTGAGAGGATTTAATGTCTCCATCTGTCTTGGTGCTCAGCTGATCCAGGCAGTTGATGAAAACCTGAATAAAAATAAGGAAACGTCTGTCAGGAAGTTACGATAAACATGAAAAATACTACAAGTACATTTTAAGTTCTACTGAAGTAAAAATAAACCAGCATGAGCAGTGAAAAGTACTCCAGCACCAAAGATAAAAGTACCGATTGTGTAAAACTGGCCACATTTTGAGATGCAAAATGAAACAAAAATCCACAAAATTGAAGATATATATATATATATATATAAGATATTATGGATATATATCTATATTTCCATTGTTTCCAGATTTTTCATCTTTAATTTTCTGGTGTTTTCCTGCTGAAGGACATTCAAAGGATTATCATGCTCAGACATTTTTTAACCAAACACCATCCCATTTTCTATATGTCTATGAAATATGAACCTAACTTAAATTGCAGCATTTTGGAGTAAGAACAACAATATTTCAGATGAAATGTAGGAATAAATGTCTTTCAAAGAAAAAACAATAAAGCTTTTAATTGTGAAGGAATTCTAAGGAATTCTTCAGACACGGTCAGTGTGTTAGCTTCACCATGTTTGGCTTTAACCAGGTTTTCTCTATGTTTAGGCTTTTTTCTGTGCCGTCAGTGGATCATTTTTATACATCTGTTATCACTTGGTTAAACACACACACAAATAGCAGGTATTATAGCACAAATAGTCATTAAATAACCTAATTCATATAGAATATATTATGTGCTACATTCAAACAATGAATTATAACGTAATAATTAAAACTTACCTGCTTCAATCTCAATACTCAATTTGGTGACAGTTTAATAATTATAGTTTGAAAGTTTTAACTTATAGTTGAGTTTGTCTGGGTGAAGTTGGGGGTGGAGTCTTCATTTGACATGTTTGACTGACAGGTGCACAGTACACAGGTAACGAAGCCACATGGAATAAGAAATGCTGGCAGGCATCGAATGAAGTAATAAAACCAGACATGGTGGCTTTTCATCATGATCTCAGTATCATTATTTCATATTTAGCTTTTCATTATTTATTGTGTGTATTCATTGTTTGACATTTGTCCTTTTATTATTCAACCTGAGTATTTGTTATTTGAAGCAGGTAAGTTTTAATCATTACATGTTATAATTAATTGTTTGAATGTGGCACATAATATATTCCATAAATTCAATATTGAGACACAAAACTCAAAATTATTTTCTGCTGTAAAATTTGAGAAGAAAACAAATTGATCTTATATCAAATTGGTGCATCTTCATGTGTAGCAGCTGCTTTGACATGAAAAGCAAATACAAGAAAATGTCCATCCTGCAAATTGATAAATTTGAGTTTTATTATATGGGAGGTAAACCTGATCAAGATGTGATGTCAGATTTCATCTTGGTAAATTTCATATGCTGTTAAGAGGCATGAACCTGAAATGATCCTTAATGAATCAGAAAGTTGATCTGGGCTGCAGGCTGAGGAGGAACTGACCTTCATGATGTCCACAGTGAGCTCTGAGGCCTGATCCTGAGCCTGATCCAGCTGCAGCACCTGAACAAAAAAACACAGAACGTCACAGCAATGACACACATTATGGATTTAAACGAATCTCAGAATGAAGGAAATGCTGCTGTTCACCCAAAAAAATATGATTAGAATTTAAGATGGACACAATAACAGAAATAGAGCTGGAATGTTTCTATGTGATGGCTGTATGGTCTCATTGTTAATTGTAGTCAATTAAAAGTCTAAACACAGAGCATCAACATGGCGCCTAATTAAGCTGAACTGTCTGCAGCCATGATTATACGACCATCCATGAACTTATCTTACGTTGATCTCTCCAGGTTTGGTTTCCAGAGGCTCCTTGAGCGACTGCAGCATCTGGATCATGCAGTGTTCAAACTGTGAAGGCTAAAAAACACAGAAACACACATTACAAACGCAGAAAGACGATCCAAGACAAAACACAGACAAATTTCACAGGTTCAGTTCCAAAAATACAAACATACAGGAAGAGCAAAGGCACCAGAAAGCAATTATCATTTCTGAGCTCCTGTCCGATTAAAACAAAAACTCTTATGGTAAAACAAACAAACAATAAGCCAAACATTATGAATAATTCATAAATGTTTTTTAAAAACAATCACATTAACTGCACAGCGTCACATGATACTGAAGCTCATTCATAAAGCTTCTCTTGTGTTAATTATCACACCGGGGTTCTGGCATGTTGTTGTAATTGGGGAAGTTTCAGGTAAAAATGAAGATCGGCGTGTTAATGAGCTGTTTCACCTGTAAGAGCTGCGCTTCATCCTGCTTCCTCTGGCTCAAAGTAAGTAAAATGTATATTTTATAGCATCCTTCATAGACAAAAGTCAAAGTGCTTCACAGATAAAATACGAGTAACATAAAACAAACAAAAGAAACAAAAATTCAAAGAACACAGAACATCGATACCATGGATTTAAGATGCGATCCAAAAGCCTGTCTGCACAAGAAAGTCTTTATCTGCCTTTTAAAAGCCTCAGAGTCAGAGGAGCGGAGGGAGGATGGAGCTCATTCACAGGAGCAACAACCTGAAAAGCACAATCTGAGTCCTCAAACAGGGACAGGGCACCTCCAGTGACCTCTGACCTGAAGACCTAAGGAATCTCCTGGAGGTACAGGACTGTACAAGTCCGCCTGACCATGCACGGTTCTAAAGGTTAAAATAAGAACCTTATTAAACTCTAAAATGAACAGGAAGCCGGTGAAGTGGAGATAAAATAGGAGTAATATGAGCTCCAGTGGATTTATTAAAAGCCATTCAGCGTCATGTTGTACAGTCTGAAGATGATGTAAAGGTGTTTGGAGAAAATTGAATATATTAGGCTCAAACATGCAAAATGGGTGGTATGGTCCTTTAAAGCTTTGATGTTTTACGTGACCTTACCAGGCTCGTGATTCCCTCATTATCTACAACCCAGTCCTCCTTCTCAGAAAGGCTCTTCACATCTGAGTGAGAGAAAAACACCAGAAATGAATCCATTTCTACCATTTACAGTCAAGCTAAAACAAAAAACACAAAACTTTCTGAATATGACAGATCATTTTCATAAAAGGGACATTTCAGGTGAAAATCTAAACAGAACAAAGAAACCTCAAAATGAAATACAATCAAACTCTGAATCTTAAAGCCATATTTAGATGCTGCGATGAAGGAAAGTTAAGTGAAAACCAGTCGCTTTTCTCTAAATGACCACGTCTCACCGCAAACGAAACCCAGCAGCTTTACTATCACAACACACTTTCTGCAGCAGCAGCTAGAGACGAACTGTCCAACAACAAACGCAGCACAGCAGGAACAGTCTTATTTATGAATTTATTATAAATTATTATGCAACACCAACAGTTTCCTCATGAAATTATCCCAAAAAAAAAAGTTAATTTTTTTTTCCCCCTCATTATTAAAATGCTTTCAGGAGTAATGAGTTTATTCTTTATGTAATAAACAGAATCTCACTTAGTTTTTGTTCGTCATATAATATTTAAAACTGGTTTAGACCAAAGTTTAAACATGTAGAACATGTTAAAGTAAGTCTTTGATCTGATTTAACCCTTTGGAGTCTGAAGTTCATTTTTACACACTGTTTGCTGATTTCTGGAGACTTTAAAATTTGATAGGATCTCCTACAATCAAGAAGAAATTTGAGAACTTCTTATAGTTTATTTCAGACTTATTGCTAAATTCTTTTAGAGTGGATTTTTTTCTTTATTTTCTTTTAAATTTTGCTAGAACCAATTTTTTTTTAAATAAAAATATAACTAAATATTTGAGACCCCAGAGGGTAAAGAATAAAGACGAGTTTTCCAGCAGAGTCTTACTGCTGAATAACGTATGATAATGCAAATTGTTTCTCTCAATTAATCTCCACTCATCCTCAAAATCTGGACTCGGATCCGGATCGAACCACAACTGTCTCCAGACTCTGACAAATTATACTTTTCATATGTATTATTTGTAATATCTGTGAGACATCGCTGTGATGCAACGAGTCAAAATTCTCCTGAATGTCTCTGACTGCTCAACCGTCTGAGAATGTCTACTCTGCTTTGGTTTGGTCCAATCACATTCAATGTCCTGTCATCTCCATGACAACGATGGGTTGACACGGCGTTGGGCTCATTGAGAGATGACAGGCTTTTGCACTGCACAATATAATATTAATTAAAATGTACTTAAACTAAGCAAACAATTTTTTTCTTTCTTTATTTTGCTGGCGCTTAGACAAAAAATGGATTCTAAAAAGAGAAAGGATGGCGCGGAGAATCAGCGGAAAATTATGGACTTATTCATCCATCTGTCCCCTCCCCCGCTCGCCACCTTAAATCCTTGGTACAAATTAGAATGCTAATCAGACCCTGGCTTGACTGACTTTAATAAACGGACCTTTGTTTTATTGAAACTTTTCTTTGTGGACCTTTAAGATTTCTACTTGAGTACTCCTGGTTTAGTATCATACAGTCAACTGGAGTCACGATTATTTACTGTACACTCGTCTTTTGACCAGCAGAAGCTAAACCAGATTTATTTATGTGATTTTGACTTCCTGTTCCACGAGTCGAAGCAGCAGTTTGACAAAAGCAACTCAGGTCAGCCTTTAGTCGCTGTTTTCACCAAGTTTTAGCCCATCACCGCTGTCCTCGCACCTTCGGCCGTGTGCAGCAGCGTCACCATGAGGCAGTGAACCCTCAAGTCCAGCAGCAGATCCTGGATCACCTGCAGCAGATCGTTCGGGATCTCCAGGGCAGACAGAGCGTCGTGACAAGCCCTGCAGGAGAGACGCAGATAAACAACAAGAGGAGAGAAACGCCACGGCGACGAAGACGACTGCTGTATATATCACAATCAGTAAGACGCATTAAAGGAACATACCGGCGATAATGCATGTTATATATATTTTTTGTGAATCTCTCTCTTTTTTTTTACCTTTGATGTTTGGCTTCCTGTGGCAGACTGTTCTATGGTTACTGCTTTCCTTTTATGTTCTGCTATTGATGCATCGATGATCTGTCTGTGTATGTTTTGTTGTATTGTTGTCTTAGTTTTGGTTGTTTTTTTACTGTAGTACTGAGTTGATGTTGTGTATTTTATAGTTCTTTATATTAATGTCTTTTTGTTTTAAATTGGATTTTAGGCCTTTTAAACATCTGGCCAGGGACTACAGATGAAAATTAGCCTTTTGGGCTCATTTACAGTTTTCTGTTTTACTGTTAATCAATCAGCATTATCCCTGACTGACAAACAAACAAACAAATAAATAAAATATACTACTTTAGCAGTAAATCTCAGATTATTTTTCCCTGCCTTCCAGACTGTCATTGGTTTCAATTCATTCCAGTATGATATATATATATATAAAAATCAACCTGTACATAATTGAAATATGCTTGAGATGCTTAATCCATCCCAGCAAACATGATGTTTATGAGGGTTTAGTTTTTTTGCTGAAGTAATTTTATTTAACCAATCCAACACAGAGCTGCACAGAAGACGATGTACGTCTCCGCCAGGAAAATAGTCCCAGGAGAAGACGGCTTTTACAAAGAAATTAAAATGGCCATGCCTTCTACAATCGTGCATAAGTGTTAGAAGGCGAAACACTGAATTTTAAGGTGTGTGTATCTCCTGAATGTTTGATTTTGAAAGATTAGGAGATTTGAAAAAATAACAGGAAAACTAAAATACAGTTTTATGTTTTGGAAATTGGNGAAAGATTAGGAGATTTGAAAAAATAACAGGAAAACTAAAATACAGTTTTATGTTTTGGAAATTGGATATCAGTAAAATTACATGTATGCAGTTTGCATAAATTGGGCTCAAACATGCACAATCGTGTGCATGTTTGAGCCCAATTTATGGTATGGTCCTTTAAATATCAGGGTCAGAACCTGACGGTGTGGATGACTTGTGTGAGCCACGGTCCGGTGAGCTCCGTCTTATTCTCCCAGCCGCCGTACAGACTCAGCTCCCCTCGCGGTAAGGTGGCAGAGAGGAGGGCGCCATGCATGAGCCTCACCAGCCGATTGGTCAATTCCTCAATCATTTTCTACACAAACACAAACGCACAGCATGACATTTACTTTAAAGTCTTCAAATAACTTATCTTTGTAAATGAAATGGAAGCGATGAAACGTACTTTAAAGTCATTCTGTCTCTGTCGGGCGTTTTTCTTGGATTTTTCCACCTGACCGGATTTCTCTCCTGTCTGCAGAGGAAACAAAACAAACAAAAAAAAACAAAAAACAGCAGAATTAATGCAAATATACTGTATGTACCCATACAGTAAATAAATACAGTACACACTGATTTAGTCTCTGTTCTGTATGAAAAACAGTTGAAACAAATCACTTCCACAGATAATACAGGCTGAAATGTCTCCGCCAGGAAATATAGTCCCAGGAGAAGGCTGCTTTTACTAGAGAAATTAAAAACGATCGTGCCTCTACATTCAGACGAATGTGTTAGCAGGCGAAACAATTAATTTTAAGGTGGATGCATCACCTGAATATTTGAATTTGAAAGATAAGGGTATTTAACACAAAAACTAAAATATGGTTTTATGTTTTGGAAAATGGTTGGCAGAACTGTTACATATATGCAGTATTTATCGGGCTCAAACATGTAAAATCATTGGTATGGTCCTTTAAAGCTCATGAGGCAGTTATAAAGTCAAGCTGAACACATTCAGAGTCACTTTTTGTGAGAAAGTAGAACTTTGTTTTTCTGAGGACACTTTGTCACTGCATATAGTTTAAAAAAAGGAAAATAATTCTTACAGAATTTTAAATGTGTAGTATTTAATACAGTTTTTCCCAGATTTCTCATTTTTGTCTTTTCACAACAAAGCCGTGACTTCAGCGTTTACCTCGCTGAAGAGGCTTCCGTTAACGTAAGAGATCCAAAGCTTCCAGAAGTTTGGGAGCTGACCAATCACAACGTCTGACAGCTTCTCCACAAACTGCACCTGCTGAGGGGTTTCAAAGCGCCAGTCTGGAGCACACGCGCACACACACACACATTACACAAACCCAATGACACATAAAACTCACCTAATATGTAGTAAAATGTTTTGCTGGACTAAGAAAAAAAAAAAAGGATTTGGAGGAAAAGCTTCATACGACAGCTAAGTGTGTTAGCATTGCTGCCTCACAGCAAGAAGGTCACAGGTCAGATCCCATGCCATGCCTTCCTGTGTGGATTTCCTCCCACAGCAGGTAAAGTTACTAAACATGATGTGTACATCTCAGTTTGGATATAAGCATATGCCAAATTAATAACAAACTCAACAAATGATGCAATTTAAACTGGTTATATGAGTAAACAAAGCTTCAGGTCTGTACAGGTGCTGTAAAAAAAATAACACCATCTACCTGTCTGAATATAATCTGTCTGAATATACTCTAATTGATTGATTGATTGATTGATTGATATCAAATATCCATCCTCAAGTAATGACAAACATACCACTGTTGTCATTTTTGATATGTTAAAAAAATTTGTTAATACTGTTATACCCCAAATGTATGAATGCTTCTCTCGAGCAAGTGTGTGTGTGTGTGTGTGTGTGTGTGTGAGACGTACTGCTGGGACGTGGCGTTCGCAGGCTTCCCCCCCTCTTCAGAGAAGTCGTGTGGCTGAGCCGGCTGAGGGCCGACAGACGGGCGTCCCCCTCCAGATCCAGAGCGCAGGCTCCGCCCACTGAGAGACGGAGAGAGAGAAGGAGAAGAGCAAGAGATGAGAAAGGAGCTCCGAAAGAAAAAGAAACACATACTTCAGATATCAAATAAACTGTTTTTATAATTCCACATTCCTCAGAAAGCTCTGCGGGCTTTCACACCAAACAATCGTCCCCTGCCCCCTTGTCCTTTCTTTATTTGCGTTCTGATCCGTCTCGCCCACAGCTGAGACAGAGAATGTCCCGTTGTTTGCGGGGTGAGGAAAGAGATCTGTGGGTTTTGTGAGATTTGGGGTGAAGTGGGTTTATGTCGGCGGCTTGCTGCTTCACAAACCTCCACTAGATGGCGGAAGAGGGCTGACAAAGCGTCCTTCTGCAGCCAGACTTTCTATCTGGATCCACAGCAGCCTAACGACTTCATGATCTCACAGATATATGACCTGTGAGATCACTTTGGGGTGAGAGGAAAGGTCAAAGGTCAAAGTAGAAGTGAAAGTGAAACGCTGAGAGAGGATCGAACTTTTACTACGCCGAAAACGAAACTTTGAGAAGTTCATGCAACTTTTGCACAACGCCTACGTGTAGTTTGTTTAAACGAAAGCAGAATGGCCACGTTTCCAAAACATGTGTCTCTCACACACACACACACACACACACACAGACGGTGTGTTCTGGTGACTCAGGCTGAATGTAGTGCGAACGCTGAGAAAATCCCCCGACAGAAAAGCAAATGCGGTCGAGTAACATCAGAGATCCAGACTCCAAATGTAAAGAAATTCTAAACTGAGTCAGATCAACTGGTAAACACACCAAGCTCATGCACACGCACACGCACACGCACGTACAAACACACACACACACGGCCCATATGGAGTCTCTGAGCCCTTCATGTTTTTCTCTTTTTAAAAAGGACGAGAGCTGCTGTTGATCTGTCAAGAGAACAAGTGAGCAAACGTGTGTGTGTGTGTGTGTGTGTGTGTGTGTGAGAAACAGTGGACTGTTAAAGGACCATCCCGGTGGTTTTGCATGTTTGACTCCAACAAATACGTTTTGCTTGCACATTACATTAATGCAATGTATTTTTGAAAAAAATACTGGAGTGCTACAGTTTAGAATTGTTTTTCCTACCTTCCAGACTTCCATTAGTTTCAGCTCATTCTAGCACGCTTTGAAAATAGAGACCTGAAATGTGCTTGAGATAAATCCATCACAGCGTAAAGTTTAAGGTGGGTTTTTCACCCATTTGATTTTGAAAAATTAGGGGATTTGCACTTTAGGGGATGAACAAAAACTAAAATGTGGTTTTATATTTTAGAAAATGGATGGCAGTAATGTAACGTGTATGCCTACATGCAAAACCACCAGTATGGCCCTTTAATGAGTAAGTGTAAGCATACAAGGTTTCCTTCTGAGTTCAACGTATTTATTATTGCTGTTTGTGTCTGAAAGTTGTTCTGAAAGTCTACAAGATTAAAATACAGAAACTTTTCTGTGTGTGTGTGTGTGTGTGTGTTAAAGATACTGTGTGTACGTGTGTGTGTCAGATCTGCTCACTTCCTCCTCAGGTCCGATGCTTCTCTACAATGTGGATGATTTCCTGTTATCCAAGGGGTCAAAAACTCTGAACACACACACACACACACACACACACACACACACACACACACACTGAATATGTCGTCTACAGTCTCATTATTTTCCGGTTTTACTTTTAAAAATTACAGGTTTTTATAATTTATATATTATTTTTTTATTATTTATATTTAAGATTTTAAAAGTTTCCTATGAACTCCAGTCAAGTGTTTTTTTGATGCAGAAATAATCTGACAGAAAATCATCTTAAACTGATAAATCGTCTGGTTCTGCTGTGAAAAGAAGTGTAAAATGACCAGCTGAACATCTAGGCTGTTTTAAAGCAGACTGAACACATTCCTCTTCAGCGTTACCGGACAAAAAAATCGCCGCCGCGTGTTTCCACGTGCCACGCAGGAACACGAGAAGCCCTGTAATTGTTCACTGACAAACCTATTTTCCTACGAACAGAAATTTCCTGCTAATTGTATTGACACTGGCAGAAGAAGCACCGTTCAGGAAGTGAGAGTACGGCAGCTCGTAACTGAATCGGGCAGAGTCGGATTGCGGCGGCGGCGGCGGCGGCAGGAGCGTTTAGACATACGGAAGCAACTTGCACAGCTCTGCTCCCTCACCAGAAAAACTCCGGCTGCAGGGGTTTCCTTCCAACTAAGACGGATGGCTCTATTTCACGTTTAAGGCAATTTATGGGGTAATTAACCGACTCGTAACTATTTCAGAATGACCTCTGACCTCGCAGTCTGGACCAGAACGCAGCGCGCTCTCACACCAGATAACATGAAAGAGGAAAAAATGACGTGAATTATAAAACATATGAGCCGACACATCGCAGAGTAATTGTCCCTGCTGATGCTAACATTAGCATAAAAATATGATGTGATATGAGCAGGAAGAGGCCAGAGGACGGCTGTGAGGTCCTGGAAGGCCTCCGTACTCAAAATCCGGCCCCGGGGCCACATCTGGCCCTCCATCATAATAATGGTGGACCTCCCAAAAGTCATACATCAAAAATCATCTAACTATAAAGGCAGAAATCTCTGTCTATGGCACCAACATCTCTAGAATCCGGTGCTGTGTGACCTTAAAATTCAGCAGGTTTATTGCTCAGGATCCAAGAACGTGCAGCGTCACGTGTGAAGTTGTTTGGATGAGCGGTTCTCATGTTATTAAAAAGTAGTCCTGCGGCAGGATACGCTACGGTCCAGTGGCACGGTCTCAACCCGACCCCGTACAGCAAACAAAGCTAGCTCACGAGGACCAGCAGAACTAAATAAAGGCAGGCTGCAGCGCTCACCATAAAGTCCGGCCCGTTCCGAACACGCATGTTCTGCACTATTTTGTTAAAGTTGGAGAACACAGCATGATGGGAAATAATGACGTGACTGTTTGGATGCACGTCTGTCTTCTCTGCGCCCCACAAGTTTTATCCACCAAAACAAGCTAGCGATTCCTTGTCATGCCCATCCGACCGTTAGCTAACAAAAAATAAGTACTTTTAGCAAAAAAGAGAAAAGTTGAATGCAAAAACAGCCAATTCAACACAAAATAGACACTAATGATGCATTTATATTAGCGTCTCATGCTAATGCTAAACCGCCATGTTTAATCTGCCAAACAACAGTTGCGATTTGCAAGGCTGCTAACATCAAGTGCTGCAAAGAGACAAAACATGCTAACGTCTAAACATGCTAACGTGCTAACGCATTCTGCTTTTCCTTCCTGCAGCACGACAAGAACAGAAAAGATCATCTTTGTTCTCAAGTTTTTGCAAAACCAAGATTTCACGTTGCTTCTTACGTTACTATTAATAAACTAATTAACCTGCAGCTTCAAGGTGAAGCGACTAATTATTTCACACCGGCTCCTGCTCATTTTGCAAAATTGGCTTTTGGTCAAAATGATCTGGTTTTCCGTGATGTAAGGGGTGGATGTGGTTTGGATGGTGGGTGTGTAAAGGGTGCTCAGGGTGTTTCAGGAGGCATCAGTTTCATATTTGGGTGAAACGTGAGCAGCTGAGAGGGAATGCTGGACGGTCAATAAATAGCTGCCAGGTGTTCCAAAAATCTTCATGTTATCAGGTCATTTCATTAATAAGTGGGTATTAAAACACAAATTTCCATAAAATTAATTAAAAAGCAAAATAAATGTGATTCCAGTGCAGCAATCTGTTTTACTTCACTTCTAGAAAATTCTTCACACTAGTTGATTTAGAATGGAAAAGGTTGATGTAACGTCGACAAACTGGGAGATTTGTCACGTATTTTAAGAAAATAAGAGTTTTAGGAATCAAGACTGGGACCAAAAGACTTTGTGAAGATAACGTTTTTGCAGCATGTGTGTGTGTGTGTAGGATGGAACAGGAAACAGCTGCTGCAGAAAAAGAGTCAAAAAGATAGATAAAGAGATATATATGATAAACATATGTATGTGTGTGTAATCCTGTCAGTGTGTGTGTGTGTGTGTATTTGTGTGCTTCTCGGTGCATTTTTCCATACCAGCAATTAGCCCAATAGCAGGGTTTGCAGGAAATTTGCATGCAATATAAGTTGCACTCACTGCCACGTGTTGCTGTGCAGTGGAATGCGTGTGTGGACAGAAAGGGGCCGTCGCTGACATGATAGTCAGGATGGTGTTTAGCCGTGGAGAGGCGGCGAGCACGACCAGCCCCAGATCCATCAAACCGAACCCCGGAAACCACTGTTACCCTTAGCATTAGGCGTGTTTATGTTCCAGCTGCTCTATGTGAAGCAGCCACCCACTCACAATGCACTCTGTATGTATTTGTGCGTGCATATACAGAGGGGTGTGTGTGTGTGTGTGTGTGTGTGTGTGTGGTTGTGGAATCGCTGTTCTTCCTGAGCGGACGGTTTCACATCCACATTCTTCTGCTGGCTGATTTAACAGAGGAACAGCTTAATTGGGGTTAATTGTTCCAATCCATCTGTGAAGCTGAGAGAAAGAGAGAGAGAGAGAGAGAGAGAGAGAGAGAGAGAGAGAGATTTTGTGTGTGTGCGCGCGTGTGCAGTAACATGTCAGGCTCTGAAACCTAAATCCAAAGCCAGTGCTCCCTGACTTTCATCTTATTCATACATTCATGAAAAAATAAACACGCAGACCTCGACCGGAGCAGGCAGGGGAGGGCTGTGCTGGAGAGGGCGAGCGAGCGAGAGAGAGAGAGAGANATGTAGGCAGACTACTGGTATGACAGACTGGCAGCTGGCTTTCTCTTCCCTAAGCCGCCTCCAGATTCATGACATCCTGCAGTCTGACTAGAAATGCTAAATAGGGGTTTTTCACTTCACCTGTATTATGAATCAGCTAAGACATGTGTGTGTGTGTGTGTGTGTGTGTGTGTGTGTGTGTGTGTGTGTGTGNTGTGTGTGTGTGTTTGTGTGTCAGTCACCTCTCTGGCCGTTGATGAACTCGTCCCTGCAGTTCTGCATCAGCTGCAGGATCCACTTGTGCTGAGCGTAGATGCACTGCCAGGCTGGATCTCCTGGAGCATGAAGGTCAGACAGGTACCTACATGTGCACAAACACATATGAAACACACACAAACACACACGTAAACTCTCGTTGTATTTGAGAGAGGCTATTATTAGACACTTGACTTCTAATTCCTCTTTCTAACAGGCAGATTTGGTGATATTTTAGTCAGAAGCCTCTTTATTTTCTGATATCCTCCTCTTTATATTAATGTTATGTTAATAATTTTACATGCTGGGTTCTGTGGAGTATGTAGGTCAGACATACCATTGCCGTAATCTAATACACACCCACATAATTTCATTGTATCAGCACAATATAATCATTTTTTTTCAGCAGAAAACTGGTTTTAGGTGCTGATTAATTCATTCTGAGCAGTTCTACTTATAAGTTTTTTTTTTTGTTTGTTTTTTTGCTTCTCTAGGTTAAAGGACCATACCGGCTATTTTGCATGTTTGAGCCTAATATATTCAATTTTCATACTCGTAATGTTACTGACAATCATTTCCAAAGCATACTACTGGAACAGTGAATTAAAAATGTTTTTCCTACCTTCCAGACCTCCATTGGTTTCAGTTCATTCTGCTATTAAAATCAACTTGTTGATACTGTAAACGTTCTTGGGATAGGTAATCCATCATCACCAACAAGACGTGTATTCAGGTTTTTTTAGAAGTTATGTAATTTTAGTGTTTAAGCTCAATAAAAAGCGTGGAGTGAATGTATGCCTCCACCGGGGAATATAGTCCCAAAAGAAGACCTGCGTTTATGGAAAAATTTAAAGGACCGTGACTTCATAAGGCTGTGTAACTATTAGCAGGAGAAACATGGATTTTTAAGGTGGGTGTATCACTTGAATATTTGATTTTGAAAGATTAAGAGATTTAGCAAAATATCAGGAAAGCTGAAATACGGTTTTATCCTTTGGGAAATGATTGTCAGTAACGTAACATGTATGAATATTGAATATATTAGGCTCAAACATGCATGATCACCGACATGGTCGTTTAAACTACTGTTTATGACACTAAACACTTCCTGCTGATCCTTCACAATAAAAGCTTCCAGCAGTTCACTGGCATAAAATCTCATCCCTGTAGCCCCGATCACATTATTTTTTTGGATTTGTTTGCACAGATTTAAAAAAAAAAAATAGTTCAGTAAAACAATGAAAAGACAAGGCAGTCATACAAAATTACTACTAGTTAATAAAAGTAATAAGCATAAGGACATAACGTGCAGGAGAGGCCAAAAAAAATGTCTTGTGGCCATCCCAAAAGTAGAACACAACACAAACAAACTCTAGATGAACTTATTGAATCAGATAAGCATTAGATAGAATAATAATAATATTAATGAAATAAACAATTTAATTACTATTGAATTTATTAATTTATATGGGACAATGCACATTAACATTGCAATAAAATATTGCTAACGTAAATGTGTCGGGGTTAGCTAAAACAGCTAATTTGCACCCATAGTCCCAACACTCAAAAAAAAATAAATAAATAAATGCAAACATATGCATTTATGATGGAGAAATTTTCTTCACCAAATTCATTCAATTCAATAGAATCACGATCAGCAGGCACCACATTAAAGTTCTGACCCGGCCCTCATTTGATTAAGAGGTTTAATTTGAGAATTTACTGCACTAAACTTTGTCAACTGACCACTGAAAATCAGAAATTAAAAAAAAAAGAAGTCTTTTCTCATCTTCTTGCCCAGAACACCACAAACACCTGTTATCCATCCCCTCCATAATCACGCCCTGCCAGACGTTTGCATTCTGCTGGTGAGCTGTGGGATGACTCACTCTGACATGTGGCCTGGCTCCCTCTGCTGTCGTCTTTGAACTGTTTTGCTCGTTTGTTTCTCATTAGGTGGCATCTTTCTGAAGTTTAAGGCTCACAACACACATAACAAACACAGTTACACACACACACACGCAGAAAACACATAACTCCCACCCTCGGCGTGGAGAGTAAACAGGAGCTGAGTGGGCGATCAGAGCCGTGCCTGAATGCAGCAGCGGGACGAAAGATGTTGCCGTGTGGCGGAGAGCTGGTCTCTGCGTTCCTGACAGGTCGGTCTCAACAATAATAAACCGAGGGAGACCACAAGTATGAATGGACAGATAGACGGAGGGATGGAGGGAATAGAGAGACTGGGAAAAAGAAAGTACTTGAAACAGAAACAGAGAGCAGGACAGCAGAAAGCTGAGAGGGAAGCGACGGACAAAGTGGGCGTAACCGACGGCGAAAAGTATTTTTTTTCTCACGAAGAAAAATAAAATCCAGGATCTGTTGTTTCTGCATATTTTTTAAGTGAAAATAGTGAGTTTTCTGTGTGAGATAATAGTGAGTGTGAGAAGTGGTGATTGTAAAAACTCTGCATCAAAAAATTCTGCTGAATTAAATAGAAGTCTGGACAGTGACCTTAATCAGGTTTACAATTGGATAATTCAGAATATATTAGCACTGAATATATCAAAGTCAAAGAGTATAAGTTTTTCTTCTCATTCTAAAGTAGGAAAAGTGGAATTGTGTCTCGCAGTACAAGGTCAACCTGTTGAACAGGTGAAGCAGACGAAAGCTTCTGGGTGTCGAGCAGCTCAGCTTGTACTTAACCATTCAAGTAGACAAAGAGGCTGATAAAATGCACGGCAGCTTATCCTGGTTGAAGATGGCAAACATGTTGACAGAGTATTTTAACCTTTTTTGGGGGAATATTGCTGCGTTCGACAGACCTCGGAACTCAAATTTTTCTGACTTCTTACTTGGAAAAAATGCGTTGGAACAGCACATGAAGTCAGCGCGCCGGCTGGGAAACCCAGACAAAATGATCTATCCGACTTACTGAGTATGACGTCACTCAACATGGCGGCACCGTGGAAGCGAGCTTTGTGAATGGAAATGATCAGCTAAGAGGCGAATAAATTATTTTTTCTTGCGTGAAATTGAAAGAAAAATGTCAGAAAATACTGCCAAGTTAGCTATCTACAGCGTATAATAACTTTGCCGTTAATACATAAGTGTAAATAATTTCATATTGCTTCTCTGCACAAAGTTTAATACCCACTGTGATTTATATCATTGTAAAACAACACAACCAAGCAGTCCTGTAGTCTAACTTTACTTTAGTTAGCATTTATTACTAAGTTTAATTGATTTTACAGTATTTNTCCTGTAGTCTAACTTTACTTTAGTTAGCATTTATTACTAAGTTTAATTGATTTTACAGTATTTATACAGTATTACAGCTATGCTTTTTTGATTACATTTGGCTGGAACGGTTTGAGGTTGGAAGCTGGAGCTTCCAAATGGGAAAAATCCGACTTCCGAGGTCTGTGAACGCAGCATATGTACTGACAAACAACCCAGATGTATTTATTTGAAAATGGTTTATATTGAAGATAAACATTGTTGTAAAACTAGACAAGCTGTAACTGCGAAGATTGACCTTCCTACACCAAGAACAAACGTCTTAAAGAAGTCCGTCCTGTACAGGAAGTTACTCTTTGGAATAACTCACCATCAGACATTAAAAGTTTTAAAAAATAATTCATTTTTAAAAGGCAATTAAAAGCTTAGAGTTGTTATCTTTTCCACTGTCCAGAGTGTGTCCCGTGTTTGCTGTGGCCTGGTTGGCAAGGGTGGATTGCTGGGGTCGGAGGTCAGATGTGGCATTGTTTATATCGGTTCTGATGTGTCTGTGGTGTGTTTGGATGTTTTACCATGGATTGGATCCTTTGTAATTTTTATTGGTTTTGTTTTCTTTTTGATATGGATGCGTGATTTTATGTTTGGACCACAGGAAGAATAGTTGTTGCTAAGGCATCAGCTAATGAGGATCCAATTTTAATAAACAAATAAACACCTGATGTATCTCTTTTGGTCGTGCAGCGTGGACGGCGTCTGCAGCAGTTTGTCCAGTAAGAGACTCCTCAGAGCTCCGATCCTTGTCTCAACCTCAGCATACACTACACAGAAAACACACACATTCACCATCAGACCAGGCAGTTTTCACAAAGACGAGAGGCCTGGAATTAAGTAATAAGGAATTAAAAGATCCATGAAGAGCAATATTCTGTTTTACCTTTTTTGAAGACAGGCACCTCCGTACTGCCGAAAAGAGATTTGGCTTTTTCATAGTCATTGATCACCACATCATAATCTCCCTGAGAGAGAGAAAAAAAAGGAAAGTCAGTCACATGGTCCCAACAAAACCTGACCATCCTGAGCTGAAACACAAAAACATTCCCAGATTATTTTTCCATATTTTTAGATGAAATGCAAACAGCTATAGTTGGTCATTCTTTTTATTTTTAATGTTATGCAATCCTTTGAACTTGTTTTCCACCTGTTTCCCCTTAATGTTTCTCAAAATTCAGAGATGAGTTTAGTGATAAAATGCTTTTAAAATTCTCCTTAAAACTAAAAACGCAACTCTTTAAATTAGGATTAATATGCCCATTAGATTCTCCTCTTTGTCTTAACCTGTTTTGGGAATATGGCACCAAATCTAAACAGGGAGTGTTTATGTAAGTTCCTGAGTGATGATTGTAAAATAGATTTTCAATAAAAAAAATTCTTTAAATTTAAAAATTATAAAGAAATTTACAATAAAAAAATTGTTTTTAAAATCAGATTATTTTAATTTCATTATTTTTTATTCATTCATTCATGTATTTATTCATTTTTATTTTTATTTTATTTTATTTTATTTTATTTTATTTTATTTATTTAGTAAGGATTTATGTGAATTTCATGTTCAGTTTTCTTTTATGGTTGTATGTTTGGTGTTGGGTTTTATTTTAGAAAATGTAAAAAAAAAAAAAAAAAAAAAAAAAANAAAGAGTTTAAAAAAAAAAAAAGATTTTCAAATCTTGAAATGTTGCGGTACCAAAGTACACACATGCTGTTAACTCTGCTGTTATTTTGTACATGTATGTGGAAGCGTGTGTACGTATGTGCACAGCACCTTCTGGATGTTGCGTTCAATGTTGAGAGGCAGGTTGAAGAGGAACTTGAAACGCTGCAGGACGTTGAGAGCGCTGCGTGTGGAGTCGGCTTTGTCTTTCCGCCCCAAAACCTCCTGGAAAAGAGTATCTGCAGTATCACTTGCTCCTACAAAAGAGAGAGAGAGCGAGAGAGAGAGAGAGAGAGAGAGAGAGAGAGAGAGAAGGAGCGAGGGTTAAAGAGGCAGGAGAGAATTAGAAAGGGAGATCCTATAAAAATAAACCCTGATACCACATTTCCCTGTTATTGCCGGGTTTCTGGTTTTCTTGCTGCTCTGCATATAATCTGACAGAGACAGAAAAGCAGAACGACAGAATATGATTAAAGACAGAGAGTGACAACTGTCAGCCAGCTCCATGGACCCAGGTTTGTGGGTGGCCTTGGATGTGTCACGAAAGAAAAAAAAAAACAAAACAAAAAAACTCAACCATGTCACCTTCTTTTAATTANCACGCCTCTTCCTCTCATCCCTAAAAAGAAAAAACGCACTACAAGGAATATTTCACATTTTTCATTCCTCAATCTGCACTCGTACTGATGAGGTGTGATGAAGCTGTCATTCTGCAAGGTCTTTCTGTGATTGGTTGATTAGGCTGCATGCTCAACAGATAGTCTTTTGGGGTGGGGGTNGGGGGGTTTAGACCCATTGGGCTGTGGGGATGAAAGCTACATCTGGCTGTGAGGTTTATTTTCTCTAGACTCCGGGAAAAGGAGCTGCTTATTGACCATCCATTAGAGGAGTCACATTATCATGTATGAGATGAGAGAGTGGGAACACGGGATCTGCTGAGGGGTTTACAGAGGTGACCGAACATGTTTGGTGTACATATGATTGATGTGTGAATCAGTGCACATGGTAATAATAATTAAAGCGCCACATCATCACTTTACACATTTACATTGAGCCACTTTGTGTAGCCATGCTGCATTTATGCTACAAGTCTGCCCAATTCTGATTTTTCTTCTTATATCTGATTTTGCTGATAGCAGCTCTGGACTCCCAGCACTTTCTGGGCAGTTTTTGCTCCTGTCACATTTTTATCACTGTGGCTCATTTTTCACTGTAGCAGCAAGTCCTGCACCTCTATGGAAGCAGCACAATCATGGCTATATGTAGGAAGAACTCAGAAATGTCTTTTGTGCAGCATAACACAGTTATAATGTCATAAATCATGAAAAAGAAAAAACGTAAGTTGAATTTCTTTGATAATTTATNAAAAAAAAAAAAAAGGGACTATATATACTGAACTATTTACATTTTTATAACCTATAATCTCTATAAACAACAGGCCCAGTGTGCTGCTGCAGTCTGCATTCAGCCAATGATTCGCTGAATTGTTGTCATGTGACTGTTAAAGAGCACACAGGTGCTCCAGGCTTGCTAGTTGCGGCGAAAAACGCAGAATTTGTTGCTTTTTACGGAATTTGGATTGTACAAAGGGTTTATTTTTAGCCAATTTTTAAATGAGACATTAATAATAAGTGATTTAGAGGAAATATCACTACTTTAAGCTTAGATTTGGTTACGTTTCCTTACGGAAGTGTTAGGCACACATGGTTAGTTCAAGGACTGTTGGAAATTTGAAAACCCGACGATAATTTTGATTTTTAAAGTTTCTGGATATGACAAATGGTGTAATTTTGACGATTGTTTAAAGAAAACATGCCTTTCAAACCCACCGGTGGTTTTGGGGTCCAAAAGGTTAAGGCTCCGACAGACTATAAGATCACAGACATCTTATAAGTTCATCGCAAGCCACACTGTGTGGCACAAGTCTGATAAACGTGGGTACGACATTAAGGTTTATGTGTGCAGACTNCAAGCCACACTGTGTGGCACAAGTCTGATAAACGTGGGTACGACATTAAGGTTTATGTGTGCAGACTGTACGTTGAGAATGCCTGATGAATTGTAGCTATGATGAAAGTTGAAAGAAAATACGGCATCGTCATCCTCTGTTGTGGAAAATAATGAAGCTAAACAAGAAGCAAACTTTGTCTTCTGAATATCGAAAAAACCCAAAAGAAGAGGAGGAGGAGGAGAGTGTGGACGGGAGCTGCAATTCCTCCGCTATTTCTCTATGTGCTGCATCCGTCTTCGATCGTCACGGTAACAGCTGGAGCAGATGTGCTATAAACACGCTTTTGCTGCCACGACTCTTCTTTGTTACAGCCCCACAAATTCTGTTTCACACATTTTGTCTCCATCTCTTAGTTTGGGTGTTTCTTGTTTTTTCCCCCAAAACTTTATTCATAACGGCAATAACAGTGTCACTTTTACCAGCGTGTTGTTTCACGCTGCATTCCTATTGGTTGGTTAGTAGACAGGTCCTAAATTTCTGACACTGTTAGAATTTTGTTCCAGGCTCTCTTTGGTTTAAGACCGTTACAGTGGCCACCTTTGAACCTCTCTCACAGCGATGTAGGACCATTTTGGAGCCATGACCAAAGATATCACCATGATTCGTTCATGTTGGTCGTCTTTGTCTGGGACAATCCAGTGTGTACCCGGCTTAATGATATGTATTAAAGACACTGGTTTCTCTTGGCAGATTTAAAGGTTTGCTGCAAGATGTTAATGTGTCATCATCAAAATGTCAATGTCATGAGGAGTTAGGGTTTGTATTGCATTGTTTAATAATAATAATAATAAAATTTAATTTTAGCTTAAATCTTAATATTCTAGGTGCCGTACACAGAGGGAGATCAGGTTTAGTTTAGTGCTGCTATCGCTCTTACGGTGTAATTATAGTGTGTTTTTGTGAAATTATTTCTGTTAAAAATTTAATTTCAACACTTTATTACTTTATATGTATAAGTAATCTTTGTACTGTGATCACTTTATTTTATATTTCATGTTATTTGTCTGTAACTTTATGTCATTGCTGCATATCTCGGCCAGGACACTCTTAAAAGAGATTTTTAATCTCAATGAGTTAAATAAAGGTTAATAAAAATCATATCTGAAACCTGTATTTACACGGTTTAGACCTGAAACAACTCTGATGTGCTAAAAAGGGTTACGTTTCTTTGATAAACCACCATCTAAAGCAGCCGCCATCGCCAGGGTTTCATTTGGGACGAGACTCTGAAACGTAAAGTCACTTACTGTTGAGGATGTTTTCTAGACGTTGGGTCATCGATCCCTCAACTCGCTCTGTTCCGTCTGACTCCAGCCTCTGGTGGATCGCTGAAACACAAAACACAGTTCACACTGAAGGAACATTTCTGGAGGAAATCAGCTGACGTACTGATCTTTGCCGCCATCTTTTCTGCATCGTTTTATCTCAGGTTTTATGTATTTATTACCAAACAAGATGCATGTTAACTCAAATGTTTAATGGTTTTAAAAGTTATGTAAAACCTTGTTTAATTTGTATATTTCATGTCTGTTTGACTTGTTTGTTTTTTTTTTTTTTATTTATTTCTTACAGGGACAGTGTACATTAATAAATATTTCTTTACATGTACCAGAGTTAGTCAGAAGTTAATTTTCATCTGTAGTCGCTGGACAGATGTTAAGAACATCCTGTTAAAAAATAAATAAATAAAAAATAAAAATAAAAATTCTAAACACACCACACAAAAAAACCCAACAACTGAAATTAGTTAAACTAAATTAATTTAATGTGTTAGTCCATAATAATTCATGCAAACAATTACAAGACCAGAAAGTTAAAACAAAACATTAAAAAGTGTTAAATAAAAAAAAAAAATACATAAAGAGCAAACATGCCAAACATGCCAAGATGGCAGCAGGAAATGAACATACTTCATGCTAACAGCTTCAGTCAACCATTTTTTTAACTGACATTTGAAAGTCTGGTGTGTGTTCTGCTGTCTGATACTGATGGAATACAGTTCTTATGTATTTATGTGTATTGATGAACCCCAGGAAGACTAACTGGGATCCAATAAACAATCAACAATAAATAAAGTGGAATAGATGCCATCCATTGAAATCCACTGAAATAAAATATGATGAGACCTGGCCATAAGTGTGTGGAACCAAAAAAGGAATTATTTTAGGTTCTCCACACTCGAGTCCCAAGCACCCAGAACATTTTCAATTTCAGGAATTGAAGGTAAAACAATAAACAGGCCTACCCCAGTGGGAGATGCGAGATAATGCCCCCCCCCCCCGNCACAGATGCTGCTGTTGAACCCCACTCCCACCCCGTGTCCTCGTTCCCACGCAGCAGAGGACCTGAGCGTGTCCTTCTAACCGAAGCCATTAACAGCTCTAACACTCTGTGGTCTTGGGACATTTGGAGTCCTTTGACCTGGAGGTAATGTAAATCCAAAATGTTTCATTTGTTGAAAAATAATATTTTGGTGAGGAGAGCCTGGGCTTGAACGCCAAACATTACTCCTGCTGGGAGGGGGAGGAGGGGGGTCTCAGATGGCTTCTCCCCATCACTTAGCATGAAAAGCTTAACGCGGGAGTGGGAGAGTTTAAATAGAGGGAACGAGGGGAAAGAAAGAGGGAGGAGGAGGAGGAGGAGGGGGTGGTGTGGCTGCCCCAATGAATAAATAAATGGAGTGCAGCAGTGGGCAGCCGGGTGCTGAGAGGTGCAGTGTGGGTTTATTGACAGAGTGGAGAAGGTTTAGGGGAACCTCTCCTGCATACTTGCGGAGGAGATTTAAATATGCAACAAGCCACACAAGAAACAGAAACCTGAAAAAAGAAAATGATGATGATCCTCTCGTTTCTCCTCTTTCCTCCTACAAATAATAATGGCCGTTAGCAGAGCCTGGACACGGCAGAAGGAGGAGGGGAGTTCTGTAAATAAATATGTGGGTCCGTTCTGACAGACAGAAGCCTCCAGGCAAAGGCCGAAGTATTCCTGAATGCCCTGTTCAAACACGCCACCGCCTAATCAGCGCGGACGCCGCCGAGCCTTTCCTGCACCTCGAGCCGCTCGTCTGCTTTTACCCTGCAAGACGCTGCGCCGCGGCGAAAAAAACCATCTGCATACACTCAACGCCAACACGTACGAGACGTAGCTGGATTCAGTTCAAAGCGCTCCATAGAATACATCTTTCCAAAGCCAAACTCTGAAAGATATATCCAACCGTTGATAATTTGTGCAACAGACGTAAATATTCACCTGCAACATTAGCTCATGCGTTCTGGTTTTGCCTGAGGTTCTCTGGTTATGTCCTCCATCTTTAATGTCCTGTCAAAGGTTTTTAAGGACCCAATACTGCATCCTTTGACATCCAGTCTGAAACTCGCTTTCCAAACCTCCAGAAGATTAATTCTGCTTCCTGGACGCGATCCTTTTAACACTGGATCAGAGATGTACTCCTCGTCTTAAAATTAAAGAAGATCAGATTTAGCTTGCAGAGCGTGGCAACGCTTTTCTCTTACTTAACAAACCAGCCGTCCTGCTGAGATTCTGCTGTTTACAATAATAATATCCAAGATTATAACACTGTAATACTGTTTTTTCTTTCTATTTTACTCGTGCAGTGTTAGAGAGAAAAACACTGAGGTTTTAAGGTGTGTGTATCACCTGAACGTTTGATTTTGAAAGATTAGAGGATTTGGAAAAATAACAGGAAAAGTAAAATACGGTTTTTATGTTTTGGAAATTGGTTTCATGTTGTGTATGTTGGGTTTAAACGTGCAAACTGGCCGGTATGGTCCTTTGAGAGTCTACACAGCAGAAAGCAGGGATGAATACACAGGAACACAAAGACACACATATACAGTCTGTCACACACACACACTGCAGGTCTGCTTCTCATCCCCCCCGCCCTCTTGCCAGCTGTGTGTCCTCTGCCTCTGTCACACACTGAAATGGCGATGGCGTCATGGCTAACCTAAACATCAGGTCAGGCTCCGGATAACACACGGAGCCTGGACCCGAGGAAGAGCTGCAGCTCCACTTCCTGGAACCGCTGAGGAAAGAAATATGAATAAGAATAAAAATACAGTGTCCCTGGATTCTAAAAGTGGGAGATGTTTTGACTGGTGTCGGGGTNGGGAGGGGGTTTGAGGAACAGGTCCTGGGAATACGGCATTTTTGGAACACGGTAGCTGTGCCGTTTCCTGCATCACTGGGACACTTCCTTAACACAAAACAATGAAAAACATCAAATTTCAACATTTTAGAAACAAAGGTCCTGGCCTCCCTGACAGGCTGTCAGTCATCCAATCAGCCGCCGTGGCTGTGTCTCAGAAAACCCTCGTGACCAAACATTTCCATCTCTTTCACCACTCACTAGTGGCTCCCATGGAGAGTTTATAGAACCGCTCGTTTCCTGTTCATAACCCCGTCACTGAGCACCTGACAAGGTAAAGATACTTATACCTCGTGTACCACAGACCTACACACACATCTCACCCTGACCTATACACACCTGATTAGCTACATCTGTCTACATTTAGCTAGATACTAGAACTAGAATCTAACCTGTGACTTCAGGTGAAAACTTAGATTATGAGACACTGTGTGTGTGTGTGTGTGTGTATATGAAGGGCCTCTTCCATGGCTGAAACGAGCACAAGATGGCAACAAGAGTTTGAGGAAGACTTCCTAAATAGGCCAAATGAAACAGATACACAGACAAAACATTAAACTAACACACATCAAAGTTGAGTGCTGATCTGATTTCATTAAAGGACCATACCACCCATTTTGCATGTTTGAGCCTAATATATAAAATTTTCATACATGTTACGTTACTGACAATCATTTCCCAAAGGATAAAACTGTATTTCAGCTTTCCTGATATTTTGCTAAATCTCTTAATCTTTCAAAATCAAATATTCAAGTGATACACCCACCTTAAAAATCCATGTTTCTCCTGCTAATAGTTACACAGCCTTATGAAGTCACGGTCCTTTAAATTTTTCCATAAACGCAGGTCTTCTTTTGGGACTATATTCCCCGGTGGAGGCATACATTCACTCCACGCTTTTTATTGAGCTTAAACACTAAAATTACATAACTTCTAAAAAAACCTGAATACACGTCTTGTTGGTGATGATGGATTACCTATCCCAAGAACGTTTACAGTATCAACAAGTTGATTTTAATAGCAGAATGAACTGAAACCAATGGAGGTCTGGAAGGTAGGAAAAACATTTTTAATTCACCGTTCCAGTAGTATGCTTTGGGAAATGATTGTCAGTAACGTTACATGTATGAAAATTGAATATATTAGGATCAAACATGCAAAATGGGTGGTATGGTCCTTTAAAATAAATAACTTGTAAGTAAATAAATTGTAATTGTAAGTTGTAAATCTTGTGAGGTCATAGGGGACTTGTATTTCATAAACTTTAAGACAGCAATAGACCAAAATCTAAAGGTTCTGTTCCTCTTTTCTCCATCTGCCAAATCCAGACATTAATTAGCTAAATTGAACAGCAATAAAAATTGATGGTATCTCTGGTTTGGAGACTCAAAAGTCTAAACTGTGAACTAAACACAGCAGGAATAATGAGATTCTGTGACACCATTTCAGACAGAGATGCTGTTCGTTATGCTGGAGATGAAGATCTACAGAAGGAGAGCAATTATGAGACAATTAATAGGGAAAAGAGAGAAACAGCGAGAAACTTCACGGATACTTAAGTCAGAGACCTGCTGTTTGCTTTAAATGTTTTCTATCCGCCTCATTTCTTTTTCCAAATTTGTCTCTCCTTTCTTTTTTTTTCACCTCGCCGCCAGCAGCACGTNGCCTCATTTCTTTTTCCAAATTTGTCTCTCCTTTCTTTTTTTTTCACCTCGCCGCCAGCAGCACGTTTGCATTAAAACAACTTTTATTGCTTTTACAAGTCATCAATAAAAAAACTGTCATACGAGGAAGCATAAAAATAAACAGGAGAGGAGACAAAAAAAAGTCTTTTAATGGTGATGGTTGTTAGAACTCCGGGCCAAACATTTACTAGTTGTAACGCTGCACATTCTGAACAAGAAGCACACACACACACACACACACACACACATCCAACTGCCCACAACTAATTCCTTTCTAAATGTTCGTAGCCACATCTCAGGTGAGGTTCGTTTGCACCGACTCAAAACAACAAGAGACATGCCAAAATGCTGAGAGACAAAGAAAGGATTCATGGTTTTTCTGAGCCAGCTGTGCTAACGAGGCCTGGCAGCGAGCGCTTACAGCCGTCTGCAGCGTGCATGCCGGTATGTCGGTTTGGACAGAGTAGCTCCGTTTGAGGTATTCATTCTGGGCTGCCACTTCATTTTTTTAGGACTAAGAGCCAAATCTTGGTTGAGAAGGGATGTTCTCACGCTGTAATGAGTCACGGTTAGAAGACGGGAGTCCAGAATCTGTCATGTTGATACATAAACCCTGACCTGTCACACACCTCATAAAACTTCATTATTATTATTATTATTTTTGCAGTTTGCAGAGTTTGCCCTCGTGGCTCACAGGTCACTTTAGTACAGCGGTCCCCAACTGTTTTTATACTGCAGACCGGTTTTTAATTTTCAATTTTGTGGACTGGTAGACGGGTAATAAACATAATAATAACATATTAATAAATTACATAGCTAATCAGAATCAGAATTTATTGCCACATATGAGGAATTTGCTCTGGTGCTTTGGTGAACAAGCAAAAATATACAAAGAAGGATAAAGCAAGTACTACAAAGTCAAGAAGCACAAATAGAAAATTCACAGTAAAATATGGGAAAAACATTATAAAAACAAAAATTAAACTAAAAACCATGCACAATGTGCTTCCAAATGAGCGAGCTGCATAGTTTTGTGCATGAACGTGCAGAGTGTTCACCAGGGAATAGTTCACAGCATGCAGTATAAAGAGGATATGAAATGTGTCAGATAGTAATCCAAACAGGATGTGATTGATGTAGCACAGAGTCAGATGACCTCATGTTAATGTATTGATACTGTAATATTGGAGATTAATAACTGAAGAGTGTTTCTTGTGTCCAGACTCCTCTGGTTTTGCTTTTTGATGAGAGATGATGACAGCCTTCAGGGTCATGAACAGGAAAAGTTTCAAATTAAAGCGAAACATTTCCTGCAGGAAATCAGCTGATGTTATTGATCTTTGCCAACATCTTTTGAGCTGCTTTCCTGGATTGTTTCGTCTACAGGTTTCATGTATTTATTACCAAACGAGATGCATAATAACTCAAATATGTAATACTTTTTAGAACTACATAATACCTTGTTTAATTTGTATATTTTATGTCTGTCTGACTTGTTTGTTTTCTTTTGTATGTATGTATTTATGTGTATTGATGGAGCCCAGGGAGGCTAGCAACTGCATTTGCGGAAGCTAATGAGGATCCAATAAACAATAAAATAAACAAAAAATCATTTATTTTTAACTACTACTATATTGAAGCTTAAATATACACCTTCTACATAGGTTAGGATCTGGTTTTAGCCATTTTTTCTGTTTACCTTTGAGTGTGAATATTTTTTTCTTGTCGACTCGTGGCTCAACGAGAGGCAACACACGGCCGGTCACTTTACACATGATGCACCGCTTTGAGCACACGTGTAAAAATGACTCTGCATTTTTCTCATTGGTCATATTTGCCTGTTATCTGCACTAATCAGTCCTAATACTCTGCCTGCATTGTGTTAACCTGCTGTTTATTTAGGATTCAGCCAATAACAATGAAAACGTTGCTTCTCCACAAAACTGAGGCACAAACACCAGAAAGCAATAATAATAATAATTATGGAGGCAGAAAAAGTGTGCTTATAAATAGTACGGGGAAGTAACTAAGAGGCCAGAATAAACAGACAAAAGTATGAATGATGAAGTCAACAATCTGTTTGAGATACATGGCAGAGTGACAGCACCTTAAAGGACCATACTGGTGATTCTGCATGCTTGAGTCCAATAAATACTATCTGCATACACGTTATCTTACTGCGAACCATTTTTCAAAATAAAACTGGATTTTAGTAGTTTTTTTGTAGTTTGCCAAATCCATAAATCTTTCAAAATCAAATGTTCAGGTGATACAACTACCTTAAAATTCAATGTTTCACCTGCTAACACGTATGTATGTTTGTAGAAGGTCATTTTAATTTCTCAGTAAAAGCCACCTTCTCCTGAGAATATATTCCCCAGCAGAAACATACATCTTCTGTGTAGCTCTGTGTTGAAATGCTAAAATGATGTTATTTTGACCAAAAAAAAAAAAAAAAAAATTTAATGTAAGTTTTGTTTGCTGTGATGGATCTCAAGGATGTGTCAAACATCTACAAGTTAATTTTTATGGCGTACTGGAATGAACTGAAACCAATGACGGTCTGGAAGGAAGAAAAAAAAAAATCTAAAATTTATCGCTCCAGTAGCATGTTTTGGAAACTAGTCCAAACATGTAAAATCATCGGTATGGTCCTTTAAAATCGTACTGGTTGAGAGAATGTGTGTAACATGTGAGTTCTGATTATGATGAAGGTGTTGGACGCTTCTCACACGGTGCCTTAATGAGCCTCTTTAATCAAACGCCGCTCAACCGCATGTGGAAAAAAAAGCCCCACGAGACCCAAACACACACAATTTCCACAAAACAAGAGCTCTTTTCTAAGCAGAGCTGAAGAGTGACGGTTCGGAAATGTGTGTATGTGTGTGTGTGTGTGTGTGTGTTAACTGGAGCCCATTTGGTAAGAATCCAGCCATGGTAAAACGTGTTCTCCCTCTCACCTGCCAGAGCGTCCTGGGCCTCAAAGAATGTACTGAGGCCTCCTTTCACGTATGCCAGGCTGCCTTCGTTCTTCTTCGTCGCCTGCTTCTTCAGATTACCGGCTGCCGTCCGCAACTGCTCAAAACTGAGGAAACAAACACACAACAAAAAAAGAAGATTACGCCATGACGACGCTGGATATTTTAGCATTGTGTTGCTTTGCTCCAACACAGCTCACATGCAGTGTAAGACATTTTCAGCTATTTGGTTAAAACCGGTAATTTCTCATTCGTATTTCCACACGGATCCACAGAAACTGCGTGATGATTTAGACTCTGACTATGTTCACATTACAGGCCTTAATGCTCAATTCTGAATTTTTTAATCAGATCCGATCTTTTTGTGTAGATCATTCACATTCATGTTTGTAAGTGACCTATATCAGACACGTGTGGACACGCTGAGGTCCTAAACTGCCATGCATGCGCAGATGTAACTAAAATGTGAGTCGCACGATACAGTAACAATAAGCCACAGTAAGGTGGACGCAGTTTGTCATGTATTTTCATGCACGTTGTTTCATATATAACACTAAGTCTTCAACGTGCTGAAAATAACATTCAAACCAGTTTCACGAGCGGACTTGAGAAGTGTAATTTTACTGCTGATTGTGAGCTCTACAGTCTGGAGCTCAGGAGCCGCTGGGTTCAGCCTCTGCTGCTGCTGTGTCAGTGTCAGTGTGGGTATGAGGGCGGAGCTCTATGGTGGGACCGCCATGTTCACAAGTTCACAGAGGAACAGTTCACTGAAAACTTTCTGATCTCTCCATGTAAATATCCAACAAATGTAAAGCTTCTTCATCTCTCCGCTAATCCCCGTCGCTGTTGTTGCTCTCCTCCGTATTTATTTTTACCGGCGCCGGCACTGAATGCAGACGAGATGCGACATGCGCAGATCAGTGAGAAGTTAAAAAAGCCACATGAGATCCGATCTGAGCGGTCAGACACAGGTCGCATCGCCAGAGATCGGATATGGATCGGATCTAGGACCACATATGCAAGTGACCCAGATCTGATATGAAAAAATCAGATCTGGGTCACATGGAGGCAAAAAGATCGGATCTGGGCCACTTCAGCGTGTGATGTGAACATAGCTTTAGATTTGCATGTGTTTTGGGTGATAAATTTTGATCAGTATAACCGAGGCCTACACGTATGAATGAGGTAGATGACATAACTTCATGTTCCAGATGTCATTTTGGGATAGTGCCAGACCAGGTTATAGGAGTCTGTTTCCAGAGGGAGAATGTTGTCTTCCATGTGAGTTTACAACCAAAAATTGGTGATTGGGAATTGATGACTCAACAGTACATATGTCAAACTCAAGGCCCGTGGGCCACATCCGGCCGCTGTACAATTATATCTGGACGCGAGATAACATCTAATTTCTATAATAACTGGCCTGTTGGTATACAGCGCGCACATCATGGATACCACAAATCCCAGAATGCACTGCAACAGCCGGTGCATCAATCAACACCCCAAGCGCCTTCTCCCCTCCTTCCGTGTCCATCCAGTCACTTTTGATGAAGTTTAAGCTAGCCTGCGAAGAAATGGCCAAAGGAAAGGTGGACTCTGAAAACAGGTGGAGTTAGAGAAGCTGTTTGCTATCAGAGATAAACCTGTTAGCCTCGTTAGCAGAGCTGACATGGCCGAAATTAAAGTATATAACATAAGAAGGCATGATCACATTTAAACTATTATTCTCATTTTGCTTGTTGGTGTTAATGAAAAACAAAGAGTGATTTTAGATTTCCCTTGATAAAAATGACAGTTTTCTGGCTATTTTTGATGCATGTGATAAAACTTTTACATATTAAATGAGTCAGAAACACTGCTGATAGAGAAGAAGACAAAAAAAAAAAATGAATGACGCTGATGTGTTATTTATTTTGAGTTTGATCTCATTTGTCTATTTTTTCATACCTCTGGTTTGTTCTGAATTCTATAAGATGTCTTGGGAGCAGGAAGTGAAGTTCATATTAGCGTATGAATAATTTGCCATAACCTCTGATGAAAACGGGTCACTAAGTCTGGTCTGGGTCATTAAGTCTGTTTTTAATAAAGGTTGACCCTGTTTGGCCCACGACTTGGACCAAGTTTTTAATTTTGGTCCCTCTGTGATTGAGTTTGACCCCCCTGCTCTATGGGATGGATGGACTGTATTTCTTTACATGGACATATCCTATAATACGAGAAAAGTCAGAAGACAATATATTGGATGAACCTCAGAGGGTAACATCTGCCTGGTGGTGCAGCTTTGAAGGGAAAACCAGCTTTAAGAACCGGGATTTAGACTCTCTGCGAGTTATTTGCTATTGACTTTGCTTTATGTGGAGACTTTGATTCTTGCAATTCTTGATTTCTCTAATTTGCTGTTAGGTCTATCTGCTTGTATGCTGATCATGATGTGCTGCCATAATTTTAAGTAAAGTATACAGTAAGGTTCTCTTTGTGGTGTTGAGTGACTCATTCTCTTTTGAAAAGAAGCTTCCTAGAGGCTGGTAGTAAATAAGAGTGCAGAACTTTAGCTTATTTGAATTTTTAAACCCTTCAAAAATCCTACAGCAGCGTGCACATCTATGCACAGAAACACACACACATGATGAAGAGAGCAAGTGTGTTCTGAGTGAGGTTTCCTCCACAGGAAGAAACAGTCACCCAGTGAGGTCCACACAGAGGCCCCCTGGTCATGCTGAATCCCGGGGTCTGGGTTACTGGAAGGCTAAGCAGGAGGGAGAGGAAGCCGAGAGAGTCCAAAATAACTTTCAGTTCTCTGACATGACAGTCAACTGGACTCAGGGCTTCTGGGTCATTTATAAGCCCGACTCCTTTCTGTTCACTGGGATGCAGCAGATTAGAAGAAACGGGACCATGTGAGGATCAAAATAATATAAGATCAAAACCGAGCATTAGAAATACTCTTTTCCCAGCTTGTTTTTTCCTTACGGGTGCATTTTCCCTCCTATTTTTTAAAGTTTAGTCAATTTAGCTTTCTAACGTGAAATGTGATCCGTGTATCCCCTTTATTACATACTGAGCCGATACATGAACCAGCCATGAATGTGAAAATATCCTTGTTCACAAGTCGCTGGGATGAGCCAAAGTGTTCATAAAGAAAAAGGAGCTAGCTTTTCTTTGTCTCTTTAGCCATAGTTGCAATCCCTGCTCAATGCTAATTAACTAGGTTTTATACTTTTTTAATCACTTTTTGTGTATTAATCAGCTGCAGAAGTCATTATTATATCAACAAATAAACTTACAGGGATGAGATTTTGATCATTACTTTGAAAAATGTGTTATTTATGATGTTTGCAGGGTATTTCAGTCATTAGATTAGCAGATTAATGTGTGTGTGGGGGGTGACAAAGCAGAAAAAGCTTCAGTGAGATTCCATCTATTGACTCATATTTGCACCATGGAAACTGTTCAGACTTTGATCCAAACTTGTGTTTTCCTCTTTGAGAACAGGCCAGTTGTGGTGCGGTTGTCCGTGAACAGAGGAAGTGGGAATGTGAGGAGTTGGAGGGAAAATTCACAGAGTTAATGTGGAGCTTTCCTCATTTTTGCACCAATCTGCACCTGGTCAATCGCTGCAGAAAGCACACGACTGTCATTTTGTCAGTTTTGGAAAATAAAAAAAACAGAAGCAGACCCGCCTCATCTGAACGTCTGAAAGGAGCTTTTTATTTCAACATGGCTTTTAATCAAGCGTTATTGCTGCATTTGTTGTACCTCAGAACTGAGAAGCCGTAACTTGGCATTTCCTAATTCCCAACTGCCGTGCCTCATGGAGACAACACAGCCGCCTCCGTGAAAACTTTTTTGTTTGCTCTGTCTCATTAAAAAAAAAAAAAAAANAAAAAAAAAAAAAAAAGCTAAGTTTGAACATTTATGAGTGATTTATGTTTTCAGACCAGCCGCTGCATTACCAGTGTTACATGTTTAAAAACCTGTTAGTGCAGAAAATGCTTCTAAACATTCATTTAAAAATACAGAAATTACTGCTGACAGTGTGAGCAGCCATGTTGAAATGACGTCAATACTGAACTCAGGGTGGAGGGACCTTGCCTGACTTCCCGAAGAGAAATTCCGAGTTGAGAGGACGTTTTCTTTGACTTTTCCCAGAGGACAGAAATTCTAAGTTTAAGTCAAACGCAGCATTAGCGTAGCTTTCCTAAGCATCTCCAGGACACAATGCCTTTCTGACATTCCACCCGTTGTAATTATACCAAGCCCCCTCCTGTTTCTTTTGTTTATCTTCTAGTTACTTAAAGGACCATACAGGCCGTTTTGCATGTTTGAGCCTAATATATTCAATTTTCATACATGTTACGTTACTGACAATCATTTCCCAAAGGATAAAACTGTATTTCAGCTTTCCTGATATTTTGCTAAATCTCTTAATCTTTCTAAATCAAATATTCAAGTGATACACCCACCTTAAAAATCCATGTTTCTCCTGCTAATAGTTACACAGCCTTATGAAGTCACGGTCCTTTAAATTTTTCCATAAACACAGGTCTTCTTTTGGGACTATATTCCCCGGTGGAGGCATACATTCACTCCACGCTTTTTATTGAGCTTAAACACTAAAATTACATAACTTCTAAAAAAACCTGAATACACGTCTTGTTGGTGATGATGGATTACCTATCCCAAGAACGTTTACAGTATCAACAAGTTGATTTTAATAGCAGAATGAACTGAAACCAATGGAGGTCTGGAAGGTAGGAAAAACATTTTTAATTCACCGTTCCAGTAGTATGCTTTGGGAAATGATTGTCAGTAACATTACGTGTATTAAAATTGAATATATTAGGTTCAAACATGAAAAATGGGTGGTATGGTCCTTTAAGCAATGTGGGCTGTAGATCAACTTCTGCTGGATCTTCACTAAATAAAACTTAACAATACACTGTTCAAATAGCTTCAGTCAAACGGAGAGATGCTAAACTCTGTCATTTTCATTGAGCTTTGTTTCCTGTGGTCAGGAGCTCTGAAGGCGTGTTGGTGATGTCATACCTGCTGCCAGAGTGATTTTCTATCAGGTACCAGGTGGCGGAGAAGTTCTCACTGGTGAAATCTCCACTCATTCCTGGAAACATCTGCTCCATATCTTTCTGTGGGATTTTACCCCTGAAAAACAAAGGACATATACAAAATTAATTAATTAATCTTGTGTTAAAGGAAAATGCATTATATTTAGTAAAAATGTGCCTGTTTATTGTATAAAAACGAGCGTATATATTTGAACAAGTAGAATTGCAAACTACAATCACAATCAATCAACAAAGAGAATGTAAACGGCTAATGTGTATTGGTAACAGGTTTCTCCAGCAGGGGGCAGCGTGCAGCCAGGAAGCAGCGCGGCGGAGACTTTGGCGTGGGAAGGCAGCGTGTGACGCCTGGGTTCCCCTGGAGGACCTAGTACTCATTAGAGAGGTTTGATCTCTGCTAATGACCCGTGGCCTACACAAACTCAACCCCCCCCACCACCACCACCACCCACTTTGCTGCCACACACACACACACAAAACTACACAAACACACAACTACAGACACAATCAAACATTAAGACTGAAAATATTAATTAAGGATGATAAGGTAGGGTTTAAAACGAGGCTACATAAAAATTGGTGAAAGTATGAAACAATCAGTGGTAGTTTTCTGATACTTTAAGTTTTTGTTAAGTGGTGAAATTTACATCAGAGAAATAGATGACAACACAAATAACGAGTCAGGAGACGCCAAACTAAGACGAGACGTTTCTGTACAACGGAACTTTGTGCAATTTAAGGTCCGCGGAGTCCTGATGCGTTCCTTCCTGTTCTGTATTAGAATGAGAATAAAAGAGCAGACTGAGGGATGTCATCCTTCCCAAATCCATCTCCATCACTGAACTATCCCAATGCTCTTACATAATTGGCTGGGAGCTTTTAACAGTTTAAGCGTGTAATAATCAACATGCATCTTGAACACAAATGTCACAGCCAGGTGCCTCATTATATTATCATTCAAGTGTCTCACACGCACACACACACATGACTGAGTGCACTTCATGTGTGCCAAAACAGCTGCGTGCATGTTTGTAAAGATGACATCATCAGGAAGTGATTTTTTTTTTTTTTTTGNTTTTTTTTTTTTTTTTGGGATAAAAAAATCTTCTACGACCTTCTTTACATCCACCAGGAGGAAGAATATTCAAAAAAGAGATTACGTAACATCACATAGCAGGTAAGAGGAGCACTGAGTCGTGATACCAGAGGGAGTTAAGAAAATGTAAGTATATACAGACAAATAAAGGCATCTTTTTTTTTTGGATTCTGGTAACATTGAGTGGAATCAAAACCTCTGATCTTTAAAGGACCATACCACCCATTTAACACGTTTGAGCCTAATATATTCAGTTTTCATACATGTTACGTTACTGATAATCATTTCCCAAAGGATAAAACTGTATTTCAGCTTTCCTGATATTTTGCTAAATCTCTTAATCTTTCAAAATCAAATATTCAAGTGATACACCCACCTTAAAAATCCATGTTTCTCCTGCTAATAGTTACACAGCCTTATGAAGTCGCGGTCCTTTAAATTTTTCCATAAAGGCAGGTCTTCTTTTGGCACTATATTCCCCGGTGGAGGCATACATTCACTCCACGCTTTTCATTGAGCTTAAATGCTAAAATTA
>VXCM01001809.1:39698-64619 GCA_014773175.1 Lucifuga dentata
AGTATCAACAAGTTGATTTTAATAGCAGAATGAACTGAAACCAATGGAGGTCTGGAAGGTAGGAAAAACATTTTTAATTCACTGTTCCAGTAGTATGCTTTGGGAAATGATTGTCAGTAACGTTACATGTATGAAAACTGAACATATTAGGCTCAAACATGCAAAATGGGTGGTATGGTCCTTTAAGGTAAAGTTCAAAAAGTGGCAAAATGTGGACGTTTGAGTAAACTATATTTTCTCTTTGCTCATATTTATGCACCATGAATAATGCAACATAACAGTTGTCTGTTAAGATGTGATGATTATCATTAAAGAGCTGATTATTCTGTGATTTATGAAGCTTCATGTCGTATTGGCCGTTCTGGGAGCTACAGAGTAAATTTCAGTGTACTGGAAAATGCACAATGACAATAAAGGCATTCTATTCTATTCTGTTATATGTGTATTTCTTAGTTTAGACAACTTGTTAGCGGCAGTCGGACTCGTTTAATCCCTGACAGAGAAAACCAATAAGCTGGTTCAGTATATCAGAGCAGCTGCAACAGAAAGCAGATAAATGCCTCTATGAATATTTTAGTCAAAAAAAACCGCAAAGTTTCTCATAACAGATCAGAATGAAGTGTTAGCGCCACATTTGTGTTTATACGTTTACTGCATCTGCAGAAGATGAATGAATGAATGCTGCAGCCTGTTTAAAAGGTTCACATCTCCGGTCATGAGCGGCCACTTGCTCCCGAACCCTCAAAGCCAAATAAATATTACGCCAGAAATGCCAGAACATGACAACACAAACTATACGTTACAACTTCTATGCTCGCTGCCAGGCGCGGGGGAGGCAGCGCCATGCCGCTCGCTAGGAGGTGGCGTGCATGCATGCAGGTCGCCTAGTTCTTTCCAAATCCTGTTTTGTATCTGTACTTTTAGTTTCCGCTTGCTGTGAGCAGACATCGCTGTGCTGGCGTAATATTTCAAATGCCTGCATATGGGGCGAGTTTGTTTCTGTTTAGAGATGTAAACCATGTCTCAATGACTAGAGCGCGCGTGTTTATGGCTGTGTGATTGTGCTGAGCGATTCATGTGTGTGTGTATTTATATGTTCTCGTACTTGTCTATCTCGATGCCCAGTGGATTGGCAGGCCGCAGGGAGAGCGGCGAGATGCCTTTGTTGCGGTTCGTCCTCATGTCATAGTAGTTCATCTCGTCCACCCACACGGCAGACTGGTCAAGGATTCCTGCAGGACACACATGACACACGTCACTCAGCTCGGCAACACGTCCCAGATGTGCACCCACTCACACACAGTCTCTCAAACACACATTCAAAGCACCCAGCTTCATGGAGTACAACAGGAAGTTGCGGCAGGAGTCGAACTGGGTTTCATTTGAAATTTTTCCAAATCTGGCTGCAGTTAGGGGTCGGTATCATTCGAAGGTTTGCAGTACCAGCATCAATAATGACACTCTGACTTTGATACCAATCCTTTAACAAACATTTTCTCAGTACCTACTTAGGTACCGATATATTTTTTTCAATACATGCAATGTTGAAGCATTTCAGTATCTTTTTTTTTTTAATATCTGTATACCAGAATTAAGTGCTGATATGAACATTTTTTTTTTTTTTACTATTTGTCCATTTTGTCCAAATAAGCCAAACTGAAGAAATATATCAGAATTTTATATAGTCACAGTAAAATCTAAAACTGGACTTTATCCAATCCAAGAAAAAGTAAACCTGACCTAGAGTCTGACCCAGAATTCAGGGCTAACTTTCAGGCTTTACAGTGTCGTTAAAAGGCCATACACAGAAGTTGGCGGCTGATGTTTTTACATGTTTTTTTTTTTAACATGTTTTTACTCTTCCTGTCCAGCCTCGCAAATTCACAGAAAACAACTCCTGCCATGTCAAAATGAGAGCTGGCTGCTGAATTTTGATGCTTTAATGATGCTGACCAAACAACACTGATATCAATACAATCATATTTTTGTAAAATTAAAAACATTAAAACCTAAGATTTTTTAAGATTTTTTTTTAAATTTTAAAGCACTTTTTTTTGCTTTCTTTCCATCTGTCTGCATATATAGTTGTTGTTTATGTCATGATTGGCATAAACCATTTTGTATGTATGTATATATGCAGTTTGATCTTGCATCAGATAACATAATGTGCATATGTGAGTGACCTTCATCAGCCTTCCTTGACTAACCTACTTAAATTAATCTAAATTAATCTTCATTTGTTAATTCTGACGCACTTTTTAATCCATATAATTTTTATTGTTTTTTAAAGAACACCAGCACTGTTTAAAACGGGTGTAATTGATTCCTTTTGTCTCACCGATCCTCTCTGGTCGGAGTAATTTGAACGACACCGTGGAGGTTCCGTGACCTCCAGACTTGGTCGTGACGATGATCTCGCCCTTGTCGTCTTTAGCAGGACCCACTCGACACACTATTTTGCTGGCTGACATCCACTCGGCTGTCAACAGGCAGTTATGGCCACAGATCGACAATCCTGAGACAGGAGAGAGAGAGAGAGAGAGAGAGAGAGAGAGAGAGAGAGAGAGAGAACACAAATAAACAAGCTGTAAGCCAGAAACACACACAAACAATCTGAGACAAGAGCTGCTCGCTCACACAGCATCGGCATCTATCAGCGAGTTTAGTCAACCTGTCACCAGGGGTTAAAGTTCAAGTAGGGGTCAGAGTGGGTGTGGGTGGTCACGACCTTCCTTCCTCCCACTCAGCTCCTTTATCCTAACTGCAGCCTAACGTGTCACTTCACAGCTAAGTGGCTCATTAGCAACACGCTGTGCGCTCCGTCTCTACATCTGTCCTCCTTTTAAAACCTCTTCAAAGCCGTTTGGACAGAAACCGAGTTTAATTTGACATTTCCAGCTGAGATCATTTTAGAAACCTCACGTGTGTGTATAATCAAATATCACAAAAGTCTGCGAGAGGCAATCGACAAATAGCTCATAAAATGTGAATAATACAGCTATTAGAGCACCGTTTCCTGCCTCTGTTCTCTGCTGGCCGCTTTGTTTGAATACTCACACACTCGCACACATTTTTTGCATATCTAATTAGCTAATTCCAGCCTTACAGGCATCAAGGTTAGAAATAAACCCAGAGAACGGCGTGCTAAGCGAGGAGCAGCGTGTCAGCGCTCCGGACCCGAAGAAAAGGGATAAGACAGGAATTGGCGAACATGAAGGAAAATGTAGACTTTGAAAACGTGACGCTGAACCACATAATGAGAACAAGACAGATGTGAAAAAACACCAACATCAAATATATCTTTACATTTATTAATGCTGTTAAGCTCTAAAACTTCTCACTTAAAGGAAAATTTACCAAAAAATTGTGGTTATCTGAAAAAAACTGAAATATATAAAGCTAAAATATTTGAATATTTTATTTAGAAGCTATGCCTGGTCTGCTTTTGTGTTTTTTTGTTTTTTTTTTGTTTTGTTTTTTTTTACAAGCTTTAATTTATCAGTTATGCAATAAATATGTTTTTTGATTCTATAGTAAAATTACTGGAGTACTTATGCTTGTAAACTTTGAAGAACCTTTGAAACATTAAGTATAAATATAATCTCAAACCAAAAAGAATGGATCTGAAATTATTTCAAAATGAAATGATAAAAATTTTATTGTGACAGCATAATGTTTCTTTAAATCCTTCATATTGCTGCTCATTTTAAATACCATGTAAGCATAACAGCAAGTTAAAATTAAACAGTTAATTACTGCAGAAATATAAAATATACGCATATATTCTAAATTAATCTTCATTTGTTAATTCTGATCTTCAAATGTAACTTAAGTTTAGACAGTTTTTGTTTTTGCTAAACTTATTCGATGGTCATGAAAGAAAATGTAAGCAGTGAAAACGTGATGAAATTCTTATTCCAGCGGGAGAAAAATCGGCCTCCTTTTACAAATCATATAAACAAAAATAAACTCAACACCAGCATGTTTTAAAAAGGGGCCAATATGGTTTATTGATGAATAAGTTACTAAAATAATTTAATATGACTGAAGTTAGAAAATATCCTAAAGACCAGAGCAGAAATTAAATGATTAAAAATAAATTAGAGTTTCAGCTAAAAGTTATATTGATGACACGAGAAGACAATAAATGTAATCGATATGTAAATTCTTGTAGATTTAAATGTTTTTATCTATAAAAGGTATTTTAATTGTATATTTACATGTCTGTATTGTATCATATGTCACTATTCATATACAAAATTAAGTTCAAAACCCACAAATAAAATAAACAAAAACAAGCTGAAAAGCAGATGAAAAAAACAAAGACATTTTAAGCCTTTAATCTGTGATTGGGTGGTTATGAGTTTATTACCGATGAGGTCGGCGGGGCCGGTGCCCAGGTTCTCTCCACGGATGGTGACTTTGGTCCAGGCGGCGCCCTCGTTGGGTGAGATGCCCGTGACCAGGGGCGGCTGACGAGGACGAGACATGGTGGACCGCAGGAAAGGTGAGACGATCTGCACCTGTATGTGAAAACCGACAGAAAAAAAACATCTAATAAACCGCAACCAGAAGAAGAAACTCTGAGCTGATTAAAGAGTCAACAACTGACTGAAAATTAAAAGGTTAAACGTTTGTTAAATGGTTATCGTTTAAGTCATTTATCAAGTAACAAAATAAAAAAAGTTGCAGGTTACAGCTTCTAAACTCTAAAATCTTTACGTGTCACTGAGAATTATTTTATAGCTTTGTTGCATCAAATTTATAATTTTAAGAAATCAATTTTGGTAAGTTGTTAAAAAAAAGGAAAATAAAGCAATTATCAATTTTGACATCTTACAGAGGAAAGAAATAATCATTATTCAAGAAAAAAATCATATAAATAAATGATCATGACAAGAATTAGTTGCACTAAACAATGAAAACAATAAAACCAGTGTTTTTTTAATTTATTGGTGTAATACAGAATCAAGCTGATTTAAATGATTAAATCAGTATCAGAAGCATCTGGAGTGAATTAAATTAAAAACCTTCAGGTAAACAGGCCAACAAATCCCACCCAACTCCCAAATAATAAAAAAATCCTAGAAATTAATCAACTAATAAAATATAAAGCATCACCAAAATCAGCCAGATGTGAGGATTTTGGTGTTTTAGGTGTTTTTAGTGAGGGACGGATAAAAAGCAGTTTAGCAGCATTTAGCTTGTAACTTGATTTCCCACCATGCAGGTCTCCAAACAATCAATGCATGGGTTGCAGCAGTTATCTCTCAGATAAGAGGAAAAATAGAGAAGGAAGCCAAGTCTGGAGGAGCAGACAGAGAGCAGGGAGGAAAGGAAGAATGTAAACCTCACAGCGAAGGATAAATAAACCTGGCCTCCCCAATCATTCCACATAAGCCCACACAATACAGTCCAGATCAGCGAGAACCACGGAGATCATGGAGAACCCTGCAGATCCCTTCATTCTGGGCTGAGTGAAGGAAGAGGGGGAACGGTTCCAAATGAAAAATGAAAGCATGTATTTCAGCAGCACAGATGTTTGCTAATAAATGAGTGGCAGGGCTGAAACAGGCTGAGGCTGCAAAGCTCAACGCCCTTTTTGCTGCTCAGCCAAGACACGTTTTCACCAAACCAGCAAGGTCTGATGCTGCTCGTCCTCAACAGGGACGTAAGAGCGTGAAAAAAAAAAAAAAAANAAAAAAAAAAAAAAAGTGCAGGTGGACAACTGGAATCCAGCAAAGGCTCACATATAAAAGGAAATTTGTCAGATTTGTTTGAAGAAAGTCACAGAATTAAAGTGATGAAAAGATACTCAAATCCTTTACATTACTAACCAAAATAAAATAAAAAATACTTCATTACCAGTAAAAGCCTTTCTTTTACAACTCTACTTAAGTAAAAGTAATGAGTATTAACAGTAAAATGGATTTAAGTATCATACTCAGTGAAGAATACTAGGAGTCAGTTTTTTAGTGTTTATTGTATTAAAAGGACCATAACAGCCATTTCATTATATTATTGTACTTATTATTATATTATTTTATATTCAATTGTCATACATGTAACATACTACTGGAACGGTGAATTAAAAATGTTTTTCCTACCTTCCAGACCTCCATTGGTTTCAGTTCATTCTGCTATTAAAATCAACTTGTTGATACTGTAAACGTTCTTGGGATAGGTAATCCATCATCACCAACAAGACGTGTATTCAGGTTTTTTTAGAAGTTTCGTTATTTTATTGTTTAAGTGCAATAAAAAGTGTGGAGTGAATGTATGCCTCCACTGGGGAATATAGTCCCAAAAGAAGACCTGCGTTTATGGAAAAATTTAAAGGACCGTGACTTCATAAGGCTGTGTAACTATTAGCAGGAGAAACATGGATTTTTAAGGTGGGTGTATCACTTGAATATTTGATTTTGAAAGATTAAGAGATTTTGCAAAATATCAGGAAAGCTGAAATACGGTTTTATCCTTTGGGAAATGATTGTCAGTAACGTAACATGTATGAAAATTGAATATATTAGGCTCAAACCTGCAAAACTGGCCGGTATGGTCCTTTAATACATTTCTTATACATACGATGTGGTGTCGTCATTTTGAGGGGAAATGCATCTCCAATTTTGGAGCATTTGGAATGAAATAATAAAAAAGTTAGAATGTGATAATAAAAATAGTCGAAATGAGAGAAATCAATACATTTCAGATTTTTGGGGTGTTTTAGTACCTTTAAGTCAGTAGAAAGTAAAGTAAATCCTCTGGACTCTTAATATAAAGTGTAAATGGATAATTGAACCATCAAGCTAAAAGAAGGCATATGACATAAAATGAAATATTTTCTTAGTTCATGTCTTGTTAAATGTAAATCTGGAAGGTAAAAGATGAATGTAGTGGAATAAAATTAGATTCAAATAATTTCCTCTGAAATGTGAAAGTAGAAAGCAGCACAAAATGGAAATAATCAAGTTGAGAACACGTACCATTAAAGTACTTTAAGTTACTTTTTTAGTTACTTTCCACATCTGCCAATCCAACGACTGCAACAGCCAAAGCACCATCCAGATCTGCACCATCCAGATCTGCTCCATTTGGATCTATACCACCCAGATCTATAACATCCAGATCTAAACCATCCAGATTTGCTCCATCCAGCTCCGCACCATAAAAATGCTGAATCTCATCCACTATTACACTGATTAATAAGCTCAGTAAATATCATGAAGCTTTTTCAAATTTCTCCCAACTATTTCTTTGACTTCATTCTGGCAAACAAGCTAAAATCAGCAATATGCATATATGTGTATATATACATACTGTATATATGCTGACCTAGAAACCTGCTAACCTTCCCTGTCTGCCGCAGACCCTCCATCACCCTGATCCAGCAGTCTGTGGGTAAAACTCCAGCGGGATTTACCTGGTGTTGCTGCGGCGGCCCCGCACTTGTTAAAGGAAATGGAGGGTCTGTGGATCTGACATGAAGGAGATAAGAGGTTAACATGCCTAAAACACGGGTTTGGCAGATCCTTCATCAATCCCACATGTTTAGAGTGGGAGCGGCCAGCAGAGAGGAGTTGGCTCTTATTTTCTACAAGGGAATTCTGAGTCTGTTTCCAGGAGTGTTTCTATCCTATCCCCCCATCTTGGAAATACACGTGCACAAACACACAGACAGCCTGCCCACACATACACACACACACACACAGACACACACACTGGGCAGAATGACAGCTCAGCTCCGTTGCGTGCGAGGGGCCCGAGCTGGTGTTGTGTGGTCTGTGTGTATGTGGAAGGATCTGCGGAGAGGTCTGGGCAGTGTTTTTGTGTGTGTGTGTGTGTGTGTGTGTGGTCTGGGTGTGTGGTCTCTGGCGCGGGCCTGGGGAGAGCCTGCTGACGGCTGGGATGAGAAAAGAGCTGCTGTGTTTACTTTACTCTGGGGGCTGTGCATGGACACGGGAACACTGCCCAGACCCCTCTCTATAACACCAGCGTGCACACACACACACACACACACACACACACACACACAGGCTCACAGAAAGTAAAAGGGACTCTTGCACAGGTCTCATGTCACGCACCATCAGAAATACCCTGCAGACGAGGTAATAGAAGCTCGAACTTTATGTGAATGAATTTTTCCTTAAAGTCACACGAAGAGGAAAACAAAAGGAAAATGTTCCTGAAGCTCCGGCTGGAAACATGACTTATGAAGATGGCAGTGTTTTCCACAAGAGGGATAAAGTGATTAACCTCCAGGGGGCATCAGAGGATCCCCCAGAAGATTAGGGCGCGCTTTCTTCCAACACGTGTCAGGCCGTGTCATGCAGCGAAGCTAAATTTAATCAATGACAACACACAACCAGATTTAGCCCATTTTCCCTTCCTCGATTCTCTTTCAAGCGTGATGCTGAAAGCCCCCCGACCTCCCCCAGTCTGCTAATAGGGCTAAAAAGGCAGGTTTGTTTTCCTTGGAGGCGGACTAACAAACAGCAGGGTTGGCTTTGCGCGGCGTGGTTGGTAGCCGTGGAACTCGGAGGCTGCAGGATGTTCTTGCAGTTCGGCTAACGAGTGGCAACGCTTTCCTGGCTTTGTGCTGGAGAACGAGGACCCAGAGGAGAGACTTTTCATTTAAGCTCTAAACAAATCTCCCTGTCACATGAAACCATTCAATTTTCACAAACCACGGAATGATCCAGAAACGCTGCCTTCGATGCTCGAAGCTACGCGGCAACGACGAACAGGAGGTTTAGAATTTAAAAAAAGGACGAGACTGTGACGAGTTTCAGCCGAAAGATGCTCAACATGAACAGTGGCAGAAATCATCCAAGAGTACCTGACACCACCCTCAAAAATGTATTAATAAGGAATCAATAAAAGACTAATCAATCAATCCTTAAAATTTGGGGATAATTTTGGCTCAAATATTATTATTATCTTCAAATCATCAACTGTGTCTCATCTGACAGTTTGACTTTTCACAACCTTTGTTATAATAGAAATATTCAATGTAATCTTAAAGGCTGCTATTGATTGTTTTTTTTATTATCAATTAATCTACCAATTATCTTTTGATTTACGGTATAGAATGCTAAAAAAAAAACATTAACATCCTTCACATGTTGCCAGATAACGTCTTCAAACATCCCAAATCACTTCAGTTTACAGTGATAAAAAAAAGCAGGAAATGTTTGGCATTTTTGCTTGATAAATGACGAAGATTAATCAGTTATTTAATTTTCTGTAGATTAATGAAGCTGTTTCATAACTTTATGAATTTAGAATTCATGGAATTCCACGAGCTGGAATCTTTATCTATCTGACCTGATGGAAACACACACACGTCCGTCTCATGAATGAGGCGTTCATGACTCACATCTGAGCTCAAAGGTCACTCACGTGGCAGTGATTGGCAAGTAAGTGTGTGTGTGTGTGTGTGTGTGTGTGTAAGAGAGGGAGATGGGTTTTGTAGGCACAAAGGGACCCTTTTAGACAACTCATCAGCCACGCCCCCTCCGTCATCCATCAGAGCAGCTAACTCACTACGCCAGCGGCNAAACACCAGATTCCATCAAAGACCCCCCACCCCTCTGAATGCACAGAGCCAGCCAAACATCCCCCCGCCTGAGATGACGGGTCTGATCACAGCGGCCGGGCGAAGCTCGAAACAATCCTCCTCAGTCTCCGCTCGCACCCTGACCAGCACACGCCTTTAACCCGTCTGCTGCAGGATGTATCGCATGTATACATCACGTCAATATCAAACACGCGAGCAGAAGGTGTGTGAACTGCGGGTGGGCGATGTGATAAAATCCTCTGACAATGATATGTAGAGCTTCAACTCAGAAACAAGTGGAAACGTCTGCATCATCACAACGAGCATTTTCTATTTTTATGTCGAGTTTTCATGCATTCATGCTTCGGAGTTTTAACTAAAAATAGTGCAGATCCCGTTCTAAACGTGCCTGTTCGGAACGGGCCGGACGCCGCAGCCTGCCCTAATTTCGTTCTGCGCGTCCTTGTGAGCTAGCTTTGTTTGCTGTGCCTGTGGAGCAGAGCGTATGCCGCCGCGGACGGAGCGTATCCTGCCACGCGAACTACTTTTTACCTGCACAGCTCAATTTGAGAACCGCTCAACCAAACAACTTCACATGTGACTTTGCATGTCCTTGGGTCCTGAGCAATAAACCTGCTGAATATCAACTTCCTACAGTGCTGGGTTCTAGAGATGCTGGTGCTACAGACAGAGAAACTGTAATTATAGTTAGATATCAACAACCGCCTCAAACAATCCAGTATGGATCAGCTTCAGATCACATCAACATGAACCCAGTCAGAACAGAGCAGATGCTACAAACGCTCAGCAGTCAGTTAATTCTTCCAGCGTGAGTCAGCATCATCTGCTGTGATTCACAACTTCCAGCATCTTCTGCTTCACCACCACCATCCTCACATCTGCACACACACTGCCATATCTGCTTGTTTGTTTCTTAGTTCGGATTTAGACTTAAATGGAAGAAAAGAAGACCCCAATTTCTCATCTAAAAATACTGGAATAATAATAAACAGAGATATGAAGTAAAGGAAGATGTACTGAGAGGGTGGAGACGAGGCATGGCTGCAGAATGACATGGCAGATAGAGAAGTTTAAACTTCATGAACCACGATGTAACAGCTGCTTTACATTAAAAACACGACCAGTGTGAGAACCAACTCACTCTGTTCTACAGAGATCAAAAGGATTAGACAATCAACAGAAAACTGAAAATTTTAATAATCTGTCAAAACGTTATCTGGTCCTCAGACAGTCATTTGAAGATCTATCAAAAATATAACTGAGAAATAAATCACAAGTAAAAACCATCATTAGCTGTGGCGCTAACCTTCAGTAAATAGGAAGAATCCGTTGGTATTCTAGTCTGTCTTTTTGAGTTTCTGCAGCCGAATCCTCCTCAGAGCTCAGTGTGGTCCATGGAAAAAAACCCTGAAAGCCAGAGCAAAGCAGTGAGCCTGTCAGCAGGAAGGAGGCGACCAGGTGGCTCAGACTTTGCAGAGCAGACAGGGGTGAGAGAAAAGTGCCACTTCACAAACAAGGCCAGGCCGGACCCCCNGCAGAGCAGACAGGGGTGAGAGAAAAGTGCCACTTCACAAACAAGGCCAGGCCGGACCCCCCTGTCGCTCCATTCACCCGGAGCAGCATGGAGGAAAAGCCCCCAAAACACAACCCGCCACATTCCACCAAAACAAACACCAAGGGCCACCCAAATTTTTCAATTAGAGCTCAGAGAGGGGGCAGGAAATGGATCAGCATAGCCTCACTCCCCGTCCCGGCAGAGGGGAGAAGAAGGAGAGCTGAGAAACAGAGTCGCTTGCATGGATTTCCCTCCAAATGTTGAAGCAGCTCAGTGTTACAGTAACTTTTTCCTGCTGTTGATCTCTTGATTCGACTACTTAAACACACAGCATGACCTCTAAATCTGGAGGGCTGATATTATCTATATCTGCGTGTTTGCTAGCAGATATGCCAAAATTACAATTCAAAAATTCTTTATAAGCTGCATTATTGTGTAAAGTTGGCCCTTATTTTTCTTAATTTGCTGTTTATTTGGATGAATTTGCTTCTACTCTTGATTAACAATAATTTGGAGTAATTTAATTTCCAGTGAAGTTTACTGTTATCTTGTATTTATTCCAATCAGTATCAAAATATTCTGCCTTACAGTGCCTATTTTCCACAGCTCTTTAATAAACAAGTTGAGGAATCTTCGTCAAAAATGTTTGTTTATGGAACAAACAGATATCAGCCAAAACTGGCTTTAAAATTCCAGTACCTGTCCAAGTTCTAAAACACGTGTTCAAGCAATATTTTTTTTCAAAAGTCCTATTTAAAGAAAGTGTGTTATACCAATATTTGACAAAAGCACACAAGAGTAGGAATTCTATAGGCTTAAGCTATGTTCAGTTTGAAAACAGGACACTTAATGAGGCTGAGCAGAGACGTGTTAATGTAACTTTACACTTGTTGATACTGACACTAAAACATAACAGGGGAGGTCTTTAGGCTTTATAATGAATAATCTTAACCTTTAACCTACTAGAAAATAACGTGAAAATGAAGCTAATGATTATTTTCATCACTGACTCTCAATTCTCTTTTTGATTGATTATTTTAGTCAATAAAATTCTATAAGTAATGACAAATGCCCATCATAAGTTATAAAAATGTCCTCAAATGCTCACATTTTTAAAGCTTTCACCAGCAAATACTTCAAAAGTTTCTTCTACAATTTATTACTTATTAAAATTGTTCCCGGATTATGTTTCCGATGATTGTCTGAGTGATTATTCTGACAGTTCTTTCAGCACTTTTTGAACCTCTTTTAATGTGTAATTTCCCCCGTTTTACTGTCTTCGAATGTAGAATATCATTCTTGTATTATTATTTTCATTGCTGGTTCCTTCGAGAGTGATTCACACTGCAAAACAAAGCTCTTTAAAAATATATAGTAACGCTTTATAACATTTAAAATTTGTTTTCCTCGTAATTAAGCATACTTTGATGTGTCACTTACTGGCCGAGTTTACCAGAGGACCCGAATGACCTGAAACATGTATTAAATACTGTTTATAATAATACAGACATGCTGGCTTTAAACTGCATGATATCTCAATGGAGTTCAGTGCTACAGAACACATCGTTGTTAAATAGCCAGCTGACAGCTAGCTAGCATTAGCCACATTTCTCTGCTTGTTAATCTGTTAAAGTTGACCGAACTCGCGTTGCTGATTCCTCAGACGGAAAAAATAATAAGTCGTTATATTTTATTTAGGAAGGACTTTCTGCTTTGTTGACAATTCTGACAGACAACGCTAACGTTAGCTTTGGCTAACCTGCGTTTTTTAGCAAGCTAGCGTTGTAATTACGCTGCAGCGGTTAGAGAGCGTAATTTGCGTTTGTCGGAATGTTACAAACAGCTTATTTTTCCAAGTGTTATTAAGTTCTTACATTATTACTTACACATTACATGACTTTCATTGGGAAAAAGGGAAAAATGCAACTTACGGTGACAGCAGCTGGACTACAGATACAACTTCCTGTTTCCGGTAGCTACTTCCGGCCTGTCCTCTCAGCTACAGCCCGAGAAGCTGCGGCACGCGAATAACGGGATGCGAAGAAGAAAACGAGAGGAAAAAAATGATATTTAAAAAAACAAAATTAAAATACAGAATTTAAAAATAAATACAAAATATATTTACGCCACCACTATTATTTAAATATTAAAAGTAAATTTAGATTTTTTTTAAGTTGGATTTAATAAAATACTATTCTTGGAATTTCAGGAATTTAAAATGAAATACATAATTCTTACAATAGCCATTTTCAATATGCTGAATAAAAATTAAATTAAATTAAAGTTAATCTTGAAATTCTGTGAGATAAAAATGAATGATACATTCATCAATTACTGTGTATAATAGTTGTTAATACTGTTATGATCACAAATTTGTTTGGTCCAATCATGACCAAAACCCGATGGGATACTTTGGCTAGAAAAAAAATAAATAAATAAAAAAAAAAAATAACAGACTGTTGTAGTTGTTTGATGGGAGGTTAGTTCTGCTTCTCTATCCTAAAGACCCATTTTAAAGTAATTATTAGACTTATTTATCTTTATAGCATGAATTTCTGGTGTGATCCATGAATCATCATTTTTTTGTTTTTGAAGTTGATTTAATCCAAACCGGTGAAAACCACGATAACAAGTCTGTATGCTTCTCTGAATTGTGGGACGTCCTCTTCATCGGAGGGAGAGAGTGTGAGAATGCTGCGGCCCGGTGGGAGTTCGCTCCTTTCCTCTTCTCTCTTTTCACGGTGCATCATTGAGGAATTTCCACTTGTTCTGGGAAAGGCGCAGCATCATTAGAAATCCAACAGAGACCACCCAGGCACACACTAGAACACTGATACCATTACATTTATCTCACCAAATTGTGCACGGCAGAAAGAACTTCTCTGATAAGGCAAGGCCCAATCCCTGGGGAAACCATATTGTCCAATTAGAGAGGGCGCTCTGATAACTGAGGGATCAAACTGTGATTTGAGAATGTGGCTGCTAATCAGCACAGATGCTGATGCAGCTCATGGGCTGTTTGTCTGAATAAACACTTCCAGTAACGATGCTGGAGGATTTTGATCTTCGTCTCAGTGGTACAGTGAGTGAATTATATCTCACATACCACCATAATCTAAACATCACATGGTGAAAAGTGTTCATGAATGTATTTAATTACACCAATGACTTTATTCTATAATATCATAGGGGTGTATGATACCATTCTCTGACATGACAAATTGGGGAAAAAATGTCAATGATAAATAAACGTGTTGCGACTAACTGAAACTATATATTACCATCTTAAATATTTTGGTGAGATATTAATTAAATGTTTACCATTTTTAGGAAATTCTCTCATCAGCCTATTTCTGGTTTTCTCAAAACCAGCCACCCACTTTGACCAGGCATGAAAAAGGATCAAAAATCAGAAAAAACAAATAAATGTGTATCTCATTAATCATCATGAGTAATTAGGTGGGTCATCCACATGATGGAAGACAGTTACATATGAAATCTGTAGGATTTCCACATTTTAAACAGTTTGACTGCTTTATCATGTAATGTGCATGTGAGGCGTCCCAGCGGCATCCACTCATTAAAGCAGTAATTGCAGGATAATTTTCCTGTAGCTGCAAAAGGATAAAATATTTTACAGCTGTTTCTTTCTGCTGATAATCCATTTTCACAAGGGAGGCCAACTGGAAGAGACAGGATCCATCTCTAAATCCTTCAGGTTCTGGTCTGATGCAGATCGGACGGTGCAGCACCGTTGCATTTTCTCAGTTGTATTTTTGCTAACGGCATTCTTACGCAACAAGAAACGTATGATTACATCGTGTTTTTTTTTTTTTAAATAGATAAGTCTTTTTGAGCAGGTGTCCCAGGTGTGTTCCTGAGGGACCCTGATGAGGCCTTGATCTTCACCGTGACCTCCTAACCCTCTGTAATCCACATCCCGTAATGGCACATGCAGCGCTGGCACCATTGCTCATCCCTAAACCCTATTGTTCATTGTTTGTCTTCTCCAGTTTTTTCCCATGGGCCCCTGGCCAGTGAGAGGAAAAGGTCACTGTAAATATTGCGCTGAAATCCTCCCTCCCCCCACAGAGCTCCTGAAGATGGAGCAGGCGACCGGTGGGTGAGCACTTCCTTCCTGCATGGCGCATTTCAACTGTAGTCACATCCAACAGGAGACATCAAACAAGTATGAATCCATCAGCGTCACAGATGGCCGCTGTGAGATCATATGGCCGCTGTTGACATTACAGTAATTCGGGTTTGTGAAGGAACATCGGACAGCAAAACATCCATACGTGTGAAAGTACAAATGAAGTATAACAGTATATTTTCCTCATTAAAAGAATGTTTAGCCTCACTATCACATACAGTAACTGCTTTGTCAGACGCTGTAATTAATAGCTAAAGTCTGCCAATTTCACAACTTATAAAACACACAAAACACGGATTCCAACGGAAATTAAGTGAGGCTTACAAACCCATGAGCCATGTGTGGCTAATCACTAGCATGTAGCACGGCTGTTAATATAAGACAGAGAGATTTCAAATAAACCCCACAATTTTTGGTTTGTTTTGCTTTAGAGCGGCGCTGCTCCTCTTCCCTGAGGAGTCTGCTTCCCTGAGCTCAAATTTTGGGTTCCGGAAATCTAAGGCCATGCCAGGATGAGCTTGGAAAAGCATCCAGATAAAAAACAATGGAAGAGGGAAAGCCGTGAGGAACAGAGGAGCTTTCAGTCTGAGTGCTGACACATCCATCCAACACAACCAAGACAAACAGCAGTGATATTACAACAAGCTGACGAAAAATAATCTGACGTGTCTCTGATATTATTTCTCCCATGACCTTAAAGGGAATGCATCATGCTTTCTATGATTTTCCCTGATTTTTATAGTTTATATGGGGAATATGTTGAATATTGTTAAAGGACCATACCACCCATTTTGCATGTTTGAGCCTAATATATTCAGTTTTCCTACATGTTACGTTACTGACAGTCATTTCCCAAAGGATAAAACCGTATTTCAGCTTTCCTGATATTTTGCTAAATCTCTTAATCTTTCAAAATCAAATATTCAAGTGATACACCCACCTTAAAAATCCATGTTTCTCCTGCTAATAGTTACACAGCCTTATGAAGTCACGGTCCTTTAAATTTTTCCATAAACGCAGGTCTTCTTTTGGGACTATATTCCCCGGTGGAGGCATACATTCACTCCACGCTTTTTATTGAGCTTAAACACTAAAATTACATAACTTCTAAAAAAACCTGAATACACGTCTTGTTGGTGATGATGGATTACCTATCCCAAGAACGTTTACAGTATCAACAAGTTGATTTTAATAGCAGAATGAACTGAAACCAATGGAGGTCTGGAAGGTAGGAAAAACATTTTTAATTCACCGTTCCAGTAGTATGCTTTGGGAAATGATTGTCAGTAACGTTACATGTATGAAAATTGAATATATTAGGCTCAAACATGCAAAATGGCCAGTATGGTCCTTTAAAGTGGCAAAACATGAGATTCACACCTGTAGAAATGCATCAAATATGTCAAACCTATAACCTGAAAGTTTTGTTAGACTTTTACTGTGTTGATGTCAACCCCCCCNAAAAAAAAAAAAAAAAACTACAACACTGACCTAAAATTGCCTAAATTTTTCTGTAGAAATGCAGATTTGGATGATATATATATATATATATGTATATATATATATACATATATATATATATTGTTTTTTTGTGGGTTTGTTAGCCAAAATCAAAGTCAGTATGGCCTCTGCGCTCATGAAGTCTACGGCTGACTGTTCCTCAGGTAAGGACAAAATTGGGCAAAAAAGCCTTTAAATGTGATGCACCCTCCACATGGAACTTTAATCTAACTGACTTAACGAGCCTTGGGGACTTCAAGTCAATAATAAAAAAAAACAGGAAACTGGCACCATTGGTCAGTGTCTTTGTTTTTTGATCTGTCAGGATGAACACTGAAGACACCTGTATTTTTTGGAGAAGCGCCTCGCTCTGAGTGCTGTCTGTTGCTGAATGTACGGTTTGACTGCTCTGCATTGTAATTGTGTTTATTGTGGTTTGCTGTTGTTTTTTCATGCTGCCGTCTTAGCCAGGTCTCTCTTGAAAAATAGATTTTTATCTCAATGAGACCTACCTGGTAAAATAAAAGTTAAATAAAAAAAAGTTATTAAGAATATATTATATATTAGGAATATATTCACATCATATGTCATCTAAACACACAGAGGTAAAGATGCCACATCAAGACCTGAGGAGCAAAGCGTTCACGTTACTGTGTCATGTGATTCAAGGTGAAGGTCAAAGTGCATTAACAGGTTGAAGCACTGAGGGTCTGGGATGATGGGAGAATAGAATCTGGAGAAAGATGGAGGGTATAAAGCAACATTTTCACAAAACTGTTCAGACTTTTACCACCCAGTTTAACATAACATGTTCCCTTCCCTTCTCATAACACCCCTCCCTCGCCCCCCAGGCCAGACAACAGGCTACTGTGTCTCAGGAGGCACCGTCGGCCCTGAGCGCCATGGAGACGTGATCCACGGGAATAATCTGGCTAGTAAAATAAAAAAATTTTTTACAAGGACATTGAAAATGTAAGATGGAGCCAACAGGAATCTCCTGCTCACCATCGTTGCTGCTGTATCATATATATCATCTATTGTGTAATATAACCTTAAAGAGTGTCGCTTTCTAAAAGGACATGCATTATAAAGGGCTGATAAGTTGTTCTGATGATTTATTGATGGTGATGAAATCAGTTATTAATAAATTAATGAATAATAAGAATAAGTCAGGGTTTGTCAGATCCTTAAAAAAAATCAATTTTCCTGATTTATATCTTCTTCCAGAGTAAAAGTTTGTCCTTTAAGCCCTTTAATTCATTTGGAAGACTCTCCAATGGACAGTTTGACCATAAAATCCATTTATTAACCTTTAATTAATGACTTACCGCATTAATGCTTATTATAACATGAGAAACCCATTAACCTTAAGAAAAAAGTCCATTAATAAAGAGTAATGGGTTTCTCACTTTTAAAATAATGAGCTATTATAATCATTATAATGACCTTAAAATGTTTCAACTACCACTTATTAACTTTACTAATATTATTTATTATTATTAACGGCCTTTTTTAAGTAAAGATTTTAAGCATGGCTTTTGCTTTACGACCAATGATTTTTTGTTTTAGTTGCATGAAATATTATATGTGTATTTTGATGTCTTAACCTATGTTTTTTTTTAACCTGAATTTGCATGCATTAGTCACTTTGAGCAGCACAATATGAAAGTTGTTAGATAAAGCTTGATTAATTAACAGATTGATTAATGTGGGATCAACAGGTTTCTGCTAGATGATATATATGCAGCCTACCAACTCTAAAGTTGCTCTTATTCATAGTTTGTACAGTAAATGATCAATAAATAAATCATTCATAAATATTGGTCAAGACTAATAACGTAATTAGTTATAACTAATAAACAGTGTGTGTGTGTGTGTGTGTGTGTGTGTGTGTGTATGTGTGACAGGCTGTAGTGTGTGAGAAGTAGTTTGTGTGGTGATTTGTCCATGTCAATCGCAACCAAGAACAGAGTATAAAGTGATAAGACAAAGCTGATAAAGTTAAACGGTCGCTCTGTTTTCTCTAAGCAGATTTTATGATTATCAGATTTTTATTGCTCAGATTCTGTCATATCTGCATTAATAAGTTTATACTGTGTGCTTTTTTTTTTTTTGGATTACCTTGCAATTTCCTCAGTAGTTATACAGTATAATCTAATTTGAAAAGGAAATGACAGCATGTTATGTTGAAATAGAAATCTTTATTTTTGCAATAATGACTTATTTTTCTGTTGTAGCAACCTACTGACGTGTTGTTTGGTCTAAGCGACTTAGTGGGTTTATTTACTTATTTATTTCTATTTTTAGTGAGTTTGTTTTAAGTAGTTTTTTTTTAGTTTGTTATATTTTAGTATGTTTTGTGTCACAAAATCAGATTTCAATTAGAAAATAATTCTGAACAGGATTAAATATGAATGAAATGCTGACAAAGTGTCAGACATGCATAAAGTAATTTTGATTAAACTGTAAAAACTATTAAGGAAATCAAAAGATACCAGATTAGATTTTGTATTAAAAAAAAAAAAATAGGAGCAGTAACAAATGAAGAAATATTATTACCATGATTATATTTTTTACCAGATGACAAAAATTGGAAAACAAATCTAACTTTCCACTGTGTGTGAAGAAGAGAAGTCTTAACTTTAATAATCTCTCCGGATCAAACTGTCAGGATTTAACAGTCAGCAGGAACTTCAATGGCTGCAATAAATAGTAATATTCTTAATATTCAACATACTGACTCAAAAATATGACTTAATACATCTTCATTTCCTTTGTGAAACCAAAAAGGATTCCAGGTCCGGAGGAAGTCCCAGGATTCTCCCTCAGTCAGGAATCACCTCCAGAAAAACACTGCTGCTGCAGACCAGAAGGGGGCGCCCAAGAACGTCATTTCTGACCTGTGAGCTTCAGTGCGGTCTGACGTGAGGAAAAGATGTTCAGGAGATAAGAGACGGAAAGGAAAGGAAAGTTTGTTTCCAGATGAGGGGGAAATATGAATAAAGTAAATACGTGGATAAACTATCTGGAGTCTCATCAGCTTCCAATATTATTAATACTTCTGTACTATAGCAAAACTACAGAGGAGGTGGACACAATAACTGGAACACCTCATAATATAATGAAATTTGATAACAAAAAAAACCCTCAAATAATAGCCTTAAAATTACTGTTCAATCAGTAAAGGAAGATGTACTGAAATCCTTTATTTAAATAAAAGTATAAATATTCCATTACATAAAAATCCTGCATTCCAAAATATACTTGAGTACAAGTAAACAAATTACAGCAGTAAAATTTACTATAAGATTTTTTGTGTATCTACTTGGCTTCAAAAGTACATTAGTAGCTTTCAGAGTGTTAAAAATATTTAATATATAACATAATAATGACAAAAAAAAAAAAAAAAAANAAAAAAAAAAAAAAAAAACTCCAAAATTGGGCATGAAAAGTTTTTTTAATGAACAGGGATAGGTGAAGGAAGAAATAAGAAATCATGGAGATGGAGAATGAAGGATGAAAAGACAGAAGGCAAAACTGCAAAAAAGATGGATAGAAAGAGAGGAAAAATCTAAATAAGGAAAGGCAGAGGAAAGGAAGTAAGGAAGGAAGTCTCCCAAAATGGAAAAAGTATTGTAGAAGTACTGGAGTAAATGTACTTATTTTTCCAACCCTGACGACTCAAATCTGACAAAGTCTCACAAAAACTCAAAGCTTCATAATATTTATTGGAGGGCTGCTGTGTTGGACTCTTTATATAGTAAGGTGGTCTTTTTTTTGTCTTTCCTGGACAAACAGATCACAGTTGTATTGATATGAGAGGAAAATTAGAGGAATATAATCACATCACATGACTGATAACATCAAGTCTGGTTGGCTGAAACCAGAAACAAGCTATACATTTGTGTATGAAAAACTCAAACTCTGTAAAACACTAAACCTGCACAAATGGATTTTTTCAATCTTTCTAAAATGGCAGAAACAGAGAAAAGTCAAGTGTGACTTTATGTGTTATAAATAAACAAGTCAGGGTCGTAATCCTGAAGACTCTGAGGTCAACTTCTTGATATTTTTGGGGGAAATTCATTGACAAGCATTAAGTAGGTTTATTTTGCTCATAAAAGGCCTGAGTTCACTTGTTATCTTTAAATTATTCTCCTTTTCAACAAAAAAAAAAAAAAAAGNGGGGGGGGGGTTGGTTGAGAATTCAATACAAAAAAGTTCTGAAACAGCCTTTAAAAGCCAACAAGTTGAGAAATAATGTTTACAGAAGATATAAATAAATGGCTACATGACTAAATATCCAAAGAATCATAAAATTCCAGAGTTTTCTGGTGTCTGGTCTGAAATTTCTGCAGCAGTGAAGTCACATCAGGGCACTTAAAACGCTTCAAACAGTCACGTTCAGACACATAAAGCATGAACCTGGAGTTATTCAGGGCCATCAGTGTGTATGGTTGAGAAAGTGTGTGTACGTGTACACAAATGTGTGTGTGGAGTTGAAGGAGAGAAGCTGTTTGTAGTGAAAACAGAGCACGAAGACACGGACAGGAAGCTAAACACAGGCTGCTCTCTGAAGTGCAGAGCAGGCTAATGCTATTGTGAACAGGTTATTTAACAAACAGGAGCCCAGCTATGAGTTAGCCTAGCGTGTACTGATAACACCTTTATCTGATAACATGTTGATCTGATCACACGTGATGTATGCTTGCTAATAAATGGTGCATGCTGAGGGCAATACGTCGCAGTGCTAATGTGTGTGGGATATAAACTGTGCTATTAATGGGTCTGAGGCGCTGAGAGATTTCCCGTCTTTAAGTGGATGAGGTAGTGGTGGTATACAGGAAAGGAAAGAGCATGTGTGTATAAAGGGGGAGGGGGGAAGGTATGAGGAGAACTATAGGGTTGTGTATGTTGGAGAGGTGCGGAGTGTGCGGCGGTGCAAATTGAGGTCAGTTTCAGCAGAGTAGCCTTTTAGCTTTGATCCCTCAACTGAAATGGATGAAAGACATCCTGCTTCCCTCGCCGAGGAGGGGACGAGAATGAGCGAGGGGGGTGGGGGGCCGACTCAATACTGTACCCAGAGGTGGGAGAAATACTCAAAACCTTCAATATTTCTGATATTGGCCACTTTCAGAACTACAGTAGGAGCTGCTTTAGCCATAAAGATCTGAAGTAGGAAAACATGGCTGCTTTCAGTGAGTTTCTTGCTCATATCATGCTTTCTGCCAAGTGGTGGGTGGGTCATATTAACCCTGAATCCAATGTAAAATGAAAGCATCATTCATAGTAACAGACCCACAAAAATTCATCATCCAACGCTGCAGCTTTATGGAGATTTTATCCTTTTTTCTTTTTTTTTAAAAATTTTTTGGTTTCCCAGTCCACAAATAATCTATGTTGTCACCTCTCAGCCATTCTCACCAACCCCCGATAGAAATCATAGGGAGTTGCTGCAAGTAAACAAGCTCTGATAAACCACCTGAGATACAAACTCAACCAGAGGCTGCTAAAGCAAGTCGGGCATGTTGTAGATATTTATCTCTCAGGAGTTGGTGGAGGAAAAACAGCAAAAGAAAAGTGAATGTTGGACCTACTTTCACACTACTGAACTCACAAATATAGTTTGATGCAACACAAATGTTTCCTCTATGATGTGGATAATCTCTCATTTTCATCTTCCTGCCTCCTTTCCCTGCAGCATCGCCCACATTTCTATAAATCTTCCCCCATTTTTCCTGCTAATATAAATCCTGATTGGCCTTTTTTTTTTTTTTTTTTTTTTTAACCATTTTGGTTTTCTGGTCCACAAATAATCTATGTTGTTACCTTTCATCCATTCTCACCAACCCCTGATAGAAATCATAGGGAGTTGCTGCAAGTAAACAAGCTCTGACAAACCAACTGAGATCAAAATCAACCAGCAGCTGCTAAAGTAAGTTGAGCATCTTGTAGATATTTATCTCTCAGGAGTTGGTGGAGGCAAAAAACAGCAAAAGGAAAGAGAATGCTGGACCTTTCACATTAACTGACAAATATAGTTTGATGCACCACAAATGTTTCCTCGATGATGTGGATAATCTCGCGTTTTCATCTTCCTGCTTCCTCTCCCTGCAGCATCGCCCACGTCTTTCTGTAATTCTTCCCCCCTTTTTCTTGCTAATATAAATCCTGATTGGCTTTATCGATGCTTTGTCTCTCCATCTGCTCTTTTCTTCGTCACTTCATGTCTCATTTTCAAAATCGGAACTTTGATCCTCCCACGACCTGTCAGACACTGGACCAAAGCCTGGAGCTTTCCAGCGTTTGCGTGTGTGCGGCTGCATGTGTTTTCACATTTGCACATTGGTGAAACAGCAGGTGAGTCACAGCATCTTTAGCATGTATGTGAGTTCATACATGTATTTACTGGATTTCTCTTTAGGCTGCAGATCCTCAGCATGGACACCGTTATTCACAATCCTCAGACGAGCAGAAAAGTTTGCATTTTTGATTATTATTTAGTCCTCAAACCTTTAATGTCTTTAAAGTTCTGCCAGTGAGGTGAGTTTATTCTTAGAAACCAAAAATCTGTTCATTCTTTCTCTGTACCCAACGCATCCTGTGCAGGATTGAAGAGAGTTTGGAGCCTTTCCCAGCTTTTAATTGAGAAAGAAGCAGGGAAAGCTTGGACAGGTCAGTGTTTGATCAAGAATTTTCAAAAATGTTCTTGATACTCCTTAATAATCTTTACTGGTAACAGTGAAATCACTATTAGCACCAGATTCTGCCTTTAGTCACCAATCCAATTGATTTTAAGTGTTTCACTTCCTGTTTTGGTGCGGCGGGATCCCACTGGCATTTTCTAAGGCTTGACTTGAAAAAAGTCACTGAAAATTCCACAAAAATACCTGATTCAGGCAATAATCTGACCAGCAGGATCCTCGTCAGATTTGCCTTCATCAAAGTTTAGCTGATGAAGACTTTGCTGCTGGAAACGTTGCCTGAATAAACCGTTTCTGGAAGCTTATAAAACTCAGACTATCCGGCTTTTCTCTAATGTAATGACAGATTTTGTCCTGATTGGGGTGGATGTGAACACGATCCAAGTTTTTCTACCCAATTCTTCATGTTCCCACATGTTCCTTGTCTTCATGTTCCTTGTCATTGTACTACATACTAAGTTAAAGGACCATATCGGTGGTTATGCGTGTTTGATCCCTATACATACAATCCACGTACACGTTACATTACTGCCAACCATTATTAAAAAAAAAAACTGCTTAAACATGCAAAACCACCAGCATTGCCCTTTAAACTGTCATTGATATCAGTTCATTCCAGTATACAATAAAAAAACATTTATAGAGACTTGCTAGAAACATTCTTTAGACAGGTAATCCATCACAATGAACCACATGGCCTTATTTTTTGTTGAAGTTACTTAATTTTAACTAATGCAACACAGAGCTTCATGGAAGAAAATTTATGCCTCCACCAGGGAATATAGTCCCAAGAGAAAAGACGCCTTTTACCAAGAAATTAAAACGACCGTGCCTTCTGCATTCAGACGTAAATGTTAGCAGGCAAAGCATTGAATTTTGAGGCAAGTGTATCACCTGAGCATTTGGTTTTGAAAGATTAGGAGATTCAACAAAATAACACGAAAAACTAAAATACAGTTTGATGCTTTGGAAAATGGCTGACAGAATATAACACGTAACATGCAGGTAGAATTTATTGGGCTCAAACATGCAAAACCACCAGTATTGTCCTTTAAACTCTGTATCACCTAAGTGTTCAGATGTATTTCTGACGTAGTTTGGGTTGATTGTTTTTGCGTGTAGTGAGTGACAGCTAAAAAGCACGATGCCTTTCATGGCCAAAAATGTGTTGGCGTGATGAGGAATAAAGCTGCGGGGGAAAAGCGTTACGGATGCCTCGCGTTTCTGACTTCCAGTCTGACTGCTATTCTGTCAGATTTCAAGATGCTGACACTCATTTCTAGAAAAGCAGATTTATTTTGGAAACATGATGAAATAATCTCACTGTAGATTTATCGAATTTATCAAGACATGAAGAAAATAAGAGTATTAGCGTCTCGCTCTGTTATGTTTCTGCTCTGAGCTGGAACACTTCAAAGTTTTTTTTTTTTGG
>VXCM01001812.1:0-42241 GCA_014773175.1 Lucifuga dentata
TGGAGGCAGATGATTCGCTGTGGTGACCCCTGAAGGGAAAGCCGAAAGGAAAAGAAGAAGAGAATTAAGCAGCTAAATTGTTTTTACTTGGGTTGCAAGTTACTGGCATTCGTAAAGTTTCAAATTTCAAATGGCCAAAACGAAACAGGTTTCTCAAGATACATATCAGTTTACTGCTGCTTTGTAAACTGAAGGTTATGTCATGTTTGAGGCTGAGAAGAATCTGCAGATTTTACAGAAAGGTGTCCTCCTATGCCTTGAGAGAAAAAAACCGGAAAAGAAGCAGAAGCAACTCTTCACGAGGATAAGAAGAACATCAGCATGGCACTTGACTTCTTGTCATGCAGAAAGTCATGTTGTACACTTTGTTCCTGCTTTTCTCCTCCCACTCAGCGTGACAGCACCGTGGTCATATGACCCACACACAGTCCCTCACTTCCTCAAACTTTACTGCTGAGCCAGTCCTGCACAGCGCAATCTGTAGAACATCTCAGCGTGTTCCAGCGCATCCTCTTTTTCCGAGAAAGCTCAAGTATCTGTGTGTGTGTGTGTGTGCTCGCAGGCTGTCCTCAGGTCTCATGGCAGCTTGGCGGAGCGGAGACGGAGCCTCAGGCCGGCGGAGCGGGCAGCCCTCAGCCCTCACAGCCGCTCTGCTCTCCGCGCTGCTCACCTGTTGCGTCAGGTGCGTGGAAAGTGACAAACCGAGCAACATCATCGTTATCCTCGCCGACGACCAGGATGTTCAGCTGGGAGGGATGGTGAGTGGATAATGGACATAAAGATTATTATCATCATTATTATTTGTAGTAGCGGTAATAATAAAGCATAGATGAGCTGTTATATTCTATAGCCTTTAGATTTTAAAATATAATACCTCATTTGTATTGTCTTTAAAGTGGTGCTGAGTTTAAATTATCACACTTTACGGTGTTTGTATCACTTATGATATATATTATTCATAAGACAAAGCAAGTTTATATGTGTAGCACCATTCAGACACAATGGCAATTCAAAGTGCTTTTACATCCATATGAGGAAAAACATAGAACTAAGATATAGAAAAGGAAGTTTAAAAAACATCTATCTATCTATCTATCTATCTATCTATCTATCTATCTATCTATCTATCTATCTAAGATTCTATAAGACAAATTTAAAAAGTTGAAGACATTTCAAATAATGAAATTAACTGTTTAAGAGCTTAAAAAAGTGCTATAATGCAAAAATAAATAAATCCTCAGCTTTAATAAAAGGCAGTAGTGAACAGAAAATGGCTGGCTGTAGACTTCCTGGAAGTTTGTTCCAAATAACTGCTGAATAGAAACTAAATGCTGTTTCCCCATGTTTAATTCTGACTGGAGGAACAATAAGCAGACCAGTGGAGGGTTCATAACAGAAGCAGATCTGAAATATATATAAAATACATCAAATAAAATGTTGATACAGAAGCTTGTATTTTGATTGATTGTACTCTGATTACTGTTATTCTTTAAAGGGCCTCTGCTGTCACGCTCAGCTATAAATGTGGCAACTTTTTTGGCCACATGTATTTCCTGCTTCCATATGTAAGGTGGCCATATGCCATTAGGAGTGCTCTAGAGTCAGACAGGAGGGTCAGTAAATAACAGTATTTGTTCTTCAAACGCTTACAGTATCTATTATTTGTAGAAAAAATCAGTCAAATGATGTTATTAGGATTTACTCCAGCTGTTTCTTTCAGTTTGCATGTGAGGTGATTTATCATTGATGACTGCTTGTGTTCTGCAGACTCCTATGAAGAAGGCTAAAGAGTTAATTGGAGATGCAGGAGCGACATTTGTAAATGCCGTGAGTACAGTTACATGTGCTCAATGCTTCAGAGGAACTGAAATATGAATGAATACTCTGTGCTTGTCTCTTTTCTTATTATCTCACCTTGTCCCCCTGCTTCTCTTTTCTCATCTTCTGTATTGTTGCTCTCACTTCCTTCCTTCCTTCCGTTGTAAAGTTTACAGTCACGCCGCTCTGCTGCCCGAGCAGAAGCAGCATTTTAACTGGTAAGTACCCCCACAACCACGAGGTGAGGAACAACTCTGTGTCTGGGAACTGCTCCAGCGCTCTGTGGCAGAAAGGCCCCGAGTCCGAGGCCTTCCCTGTATACCTCAACAAACAGAAGTACCAGACGTTTTTTGCCGGGAAGTATCTCAACCAGGTTTGAACACATAAACACACACTTAAGCCTGTTTGATTTTAGAAGTAAGTTTTCTTTCAGAATCTGGAAATTGCATGAGTTGAAGTCAGAGACATTGGGGCACATTCACCAACATCTGCCTAAGTTTTTTTTTTTTTCTTCAATTTGTCCTTAAAAAAAAGTCCTAAGAAAAGTCCACGTCAGATTCATGACATGTTCTTAAACCGCAAAATTGTCTGCACCTGTCCTTGTAAGTGCGTGCCAGTTGTTCTAATTAGCATAGCTAAATGCCCTGCCAATCCCCATAAAAGGGCATGAGGCTGCAGGGCTATGTGCACACACACACAAATCACACACAGAAATGGAAAAGAAGAGTTGAGAGAGAAGTCAAGAATGCCAAAATGAAAATCTAAAGACGATGGAGCAGCGAACTTCAAATGTAAGAAAAACTTCAGTAGTTGTGAAGTGGAGGTACTGCTGCAGGAAGTGAACAGCAAACGAGCGTCATATTTAGTAGTGTCAGTAGTGGATATAAAATAACAAAAAGATGCATGGGATGCTATTACTCATTCAGTGAATGCTGTATCCAGAGAAGGGCACACAACTGATGAAGTAAAAACAAACAAACAAAAAAAACAAATTATTAAAAAAAAAAAATCTAACCATAAAGACAGGAATCTCTGTCTGTGGCATCAGTATCTCTAGAACCCGACACTGTATGAAGTTGAAATTCAGCAGGTTTACTGCTCAGGACCCAAGGATGTGCAGTGTCGCATGTGAAGTTGTTCGGATGAGCGGTTCTCAAATTGAGCTGAATTGAGCCGGTAAAAAGTAGTCCGTGTGGCTGGAACGCTCCGAGCACGGCGGCATATCACCGGTCTAGTGACACGGTCTCAACCTGACCCTGTACAGCAAACAAAGCTAGCTCACAAGGATGTGCAGAAGTAAATTATGGCAGGTTGCGGCACACACCATAAAGTCCGGCCCNGCTCACAAGGATGTGCAGAAGTAAATTATGGCAGGTTGCGGCACACACCATAAAGTCCGGCCCGGTCCGAACAGGCACGTTTTGAATGGGCGCTGCACTAATATTATAAATGATAACAATATTATTGTAATTTAAATCCTATATTGTTATACAAATGTGGAATTGAAGCAAATGCAATAACCAGTTATTTTGGGAAAATTGATCAATTCTGTTGACAAGTCCAAATGCTGTGTTTCTAAGTGTTGTGGCTGACTTCCATTTCTCCTGCTATCAGTATGGCATGAAGGACGGAGGAGATATTGGCCACGTTCCACCTGGCTGGGACCAGTGGCATGCACTGGTGAGTCACACACACACACACACACACACACCCAAATACTATTTTCCCAAATAATAACTGTCATTAAAACTGACTGTATGCTGTGTGTGTAGGTGGGGAATTCTAAGTACTACAACTACACACTGTCTGTGAATGGCAAAGAGGAAATCCACGGAGACAGTTATGAAAAAGACTACCTCACAGACCTCATAGTAAGTGCTTATTGGCTATGAAGCCTTATTAGCACTGAGTCTTGGTTGCAGTGACTCTTACCAGCAGTGACGTCACATTTTTGAGACTTTTGAACAGTTCAGTGTAACAAAGTCAAGTCAGTTTATTCATGAGCACATTTGCAAACATCAAAGTTGACCAAAGTTCTGTACAACTATAAAACAAGTACAAATAAATACATCCAATATGGAAATAAAACACATTAAACAGCAAGAGACACATGAAAACAGAAAGGTAAGACACAATGAAATATAACTCAAAAATCAGGCTGGTTTGAAAAGGCCAAGGACAATAAATAAGTTTTTAGCTGCGACTTAAAGGATCATACCACCCATTTTGCATGTTTGATCCTAATATATTCAGTTTTCATACATGTAACATTACTGACAATCATTTCCCAAAGCATACTACTGGAACAATGAATTAAAAATGTTTTTCCTACCTTCCAGACCTCCATTGGTTTCAGTTCATTCTGCTGTTAAAAATCAACTTGTTGCTACTTGAAACGTTCTTGGGATAGGTAATCCATCATCACCAACAAGACGTGTATTCAGGTTTTTTAGAAGTTTTGTAATTTTAGCGTTTAAACGCAATAAAAAGCGCAGAGTGAATGTACGCCTCCACCAGGGAATATAGTCCCAAAAGAAGACCTGCATTTATGGAAAAATTTAAANATAAAAAGCGCAGAGTGAATGTACGCCTCCACCAGGGAATATAGTCCCAAAAGAAGACCTGCATTTATGGAAAAATTTAAATGACCATGACTTCATAAGGCTGCATAACTATTATCAGGAGAAACATGATTTTTAAGGTGGGTGTATCGCTTGAATATTTGATTTTGAAATATTAATAGATTTTGCAAAATATCAGGAAAGATGAAATATGGTTTTGTCCTTTGGGAAATGATTGTCAGTAACATTACGTGTATGAAAATTGTATATATTAGGCTCAAACATGCAAAAGGTAGTATGGTCCTTGAAAAGTTAGATGGCGCGGTCCTAATGTGTAGAGGTAAGCTGTTCCATAGTTTTGGTGCAGCTTCCACAAAAGCACGGTCCCCCTTAAGCTTAAATCTGGACCTTGGAACGACCAAAAGCATCTGGTCAGCGGATCTAAGGCTGGATTTACATGACAAGTCTTGATGCTCAATTCTAATCTTTAGCCTATATCCGAATGTTTTTTTTTTTTTTTGTTCATCATATTTTCATTTTCTTTTTTAAGTGGCTCATATCTGATATTTACACGCTTTGACCTGTCGCAGCAGCATGCGCACCTGTCGATGCAGCATGCGCACATTTCTAAGATGCATGTAAACAAAATGCTTCAATGGACTAAAATGAGAGAACTATTTAAAAATATGATCAGCAGGTTAAAACTTTCAGATCCAGAGAGAAACATCTGATATATTGTGTGAGCGTTTATCTCTCCATCAGGACACGTATGTTCATGGGTTAATCACGGAGGAGAAGCTGGTGGAGTTGGAGTTTAGCTGCTGTAACAGGAGCCTGTTATCACACACTAACAGGTCTGTTTGACATAAACATACATCAGTGTGTCTGATATATGTAGTATGTCCTCCATTTCTGTTTACAGAGAGCGTCATCATATTGATGCTGACATCATCATATGCAGATAAAGCAGAATGTTATGTAGGAGTGAGAATGGGAAGGAAATTCTGATCTGTGTATTAGACAGCAGCAGTATTGGTGGATATCTGATACGTATCTGATTTATTTCCACATATTGAAGTGGCCCAAAACAGATCTGAGAATATCTGATTCCATGTGGCTTTTTACCATTTACATCTTCAGGAAGCAAATCTGATACGTGTCACGTGAACAAAAAATTGGAATCAGGTCACATGTGCATGGTAGTGTAAATCCTGCCTAAGTGACTTGGAAGGGGTGTGGGCATGAAAGTTCTGAGAGGCTGGGCGGTGCCAGCCCATGAAGTGATTTAAAAACAAATAGCAAAATTTTAAAATCAATCCTATAGGGCTGGGCGGTAAATCGATTTAATCGATTAATTCACTTTTACGTTTTGGCAGGATGTGTAAAATGGCTGAATCGCCAAATCCAGATTTAAAAAAAAAAAAAAAAAANAAAATCATCAATACACTGTTTTACAATTTATTGCACAGGAAATGACAAAAATATATAAAATAAATTCAATTATTTTTCAAGAGGAATTTGTCAAAAAGAGTATGTGCAGTTTGTGATACAGTTTATCACAGATTATAAGTCTAAACTCCTTGCTGTCCTGCACAATGTCAACCAGAAAGCTAAAGAGGGTGACAGCTTGGTTGAGACTCCCACCATGATCATGTCAGCGCCACGTTAGACTCCATGTAGTAGTGCTTATAATAGAGTGTGTTCAAGGTGATCAGGGTTGATCTGCATTATAAGGACAAGGTGCTAGACACCTATGCTATCCTGGATGATGGATTAAACAGGACAATCCTGCTTCCAGCTGTAGCGTAGCATCTGGACATCTGAGATCAACAGGAAAAACTGCATTCCATCCATCAGGGGATTAAAAACATTTCAAGGTGCTTGTGTGTCTACATCTGGCATGTCCTCAGAGATGATTCTGTATCCTGGTGCTTTATCACAGAGCAACTTAATATTTCAGAGTACACATACTGTACCCAGTCCTTCTTCAGGGCAAGTACCGCCACCTTTGAGGTCTACCCCTCTCTGCCATTAACCATGCCCAGTCAACTGTGCTGCATTTACATGGACCCTAATATTCTGCTAATAATCAGAATAATAGCCCAGTGAAGATAAAAATGCCTCATGTAACCACCTCAATCAGAAGAGACTGACCCGAGAGACTGATGCCGATTGGAAGGAATTTTCAATCATATTGAGAGGGGTGGTTTAAACCTTTCATAATCTGTTCAATAGGAAAATATTAGCCCCTAATAACCATGTGAATGCTTAATCCAATAGTTTCTCTCTGGTTGGAATAAATATACAGTATTCTTTCTGAGCATGTTTGCCCTACTTGGAGGTAACATTAGCTGGCATTGAGTTGAGATGCTGCTTAATTAGAAAAAACAGCAGAAACACAAATCCTGTTTCCAGGACACCATGTGGGTCCATCTTTAAAACGATATTAACAGGTGTAACGAATGAATGAATAAATGAATTTAATTTTCTCAGTAATGTTAAAAAAAAACTTCTTCTTCTCCTCCTGTATTTCTGGCAGATTAGACACTTCACAGTAGGCGGAACCACTTTGCGCATGTCAAAAAAGTTCTATTCTGATTAAATGCTTTGGGGCATGTAAACACACATCTTAANACTTTGCGCATGTCAAAAAAGTTCTATTCTGATTAAATGCTTTGGGGCATGTAAACACACATCTTAACAGATCACTTTATTTAGCGTCCACGTAAAGAGCTAAGTTGGAATCTCTAATCAGAATAATTTCAGTCGGGTTGAAGAAATACTTGTCCATGTAACCACAGCTACTGTTTCCGACCATGTGAACCTCATTGTGCCACTAGAACTGGTGCAATTGGTCCACTTGGCAGCCCAGTTGCAGTCAAGACCCACCTAGGCTGGGCGCTCCAAGGACCAAGTAGCTCAATCAGCAACTTTCATCATCCCGCTGCCTCTTCACTTCATCAATATCACCCAATGCTGAGTTGTATTAGCAGATTGAATGTCTACCTTTCCAGAGTCAGAAGTTAATGATATGATCCTACTTGGATAAATATGGCATTGCATTGCTGGAGGCAGAGACCACATGTATAGAAATGGATGCCCAGTCTGTGATCTGCTCCCTGGTTAATTTAGAACTCCTGACACTGGCTGAGGTGTTTTTTTTTTTTTTTTAAATCACAGTATGGACAATAGATTTTACCATTAGTTCCCTTAGTAGTGGGTAGCTGTGGTGTCTGAGCATCTGGGGGGGAAACAGGGTCAGGCTTGGATGTGCCTTGAATCAGGGTGGCCTCAGCTCTCCATATGGGTTTTATCTTCCTTTTAACTGGCTGTTTGGCATAAGTCCAAACATCTGACCTCTGATTTCAACCAGTCAAAATCTGATCAGAGAGAACATGTTTCTGTGGATCTTTGTGGTACTGATGCTGATGGAACAAAGAGGCGCTTCATGTTAGAGCTACAGAGGAGGTCTTCTGGTCTTCCGCCCCCCCAAGTCTTTAGCATCCCTACCAGTGACTGCACTCTGATTGCAAAGTTGTCTCAGGCTCTGTCATCTATAATAGGGGGAATGAGTTCCACGTCCTCTACCTCCTACAGTGCATATTGTTACTGTAGGTGACCATATCTCTTGCCTTGCAGGGTCTGCAAGGCCAGAGTGTAAGGAGTGCAGTTGTGGTGCTGTGTGTGTGCTTTATCTTATTCCAGTGCCAGCCCTGTGCTCTCCAAAAATATCATATCTTTATTTTTCCTTTGTGTAAGGAATGCTTCTCAAAGTACTTTTCCATTTAAAAAGCAAAATGAAACAAAAAGGGTTACAAATACAGACTGTACAGTTCAGAGTTCTTTACACTGGAAACAGCAAGGCAGTTTAAAGTGTGTATATATTCATGCACTTCAGAGCACGTTCTTCAGAGTGAATTTCTTTGTTTAAAGGACCATACCACCCATTTTTGCATGTTTGAGTCTAATATATTCAATTTTCATGCATGTTATGTTACTGACAATCATTTCTCAAAGGACAAAACCGTATTTCATCTTTCCTGATATTTTGCAAAATCTTTTAATCTTTCAAAATCAAATATTCAAGTGATACACCCACCTTAAAAATCCATGTTTCTCCTGATAATAGTTGCGCAAAATTATGAAGTCACAGTGTTTAAATTTTTCCATAAATGCAGGTCTTCTTTTGGGACTATATTCCCCGGTGGGGGCATACATTCACTCCACGCTTTTTATTGCACTTAAACGCTAAAATTACATAACTTCTAAAAAAAACTGAATACACGTCTTGTTGGTGATGATGGATTACCTATCCCAAGAACGTTTACAGTATCAACAAGTTGATTTTAATAGCAGAATGAACTGAAACCAATGGAGGTCTGGAAGGTAGGAAAAACATTTTTAATTCACCGTTCCAGTAGTATGCTTTGGGAAATGATTGTCAGTAATGTAACATGTATGAAAATTGAATATATTAGAAACATGCAAAATGGGTGGTATGGTCCTTTAATGATGTTTTCCTTTTCAGCAACTTGCCTTTGGTTTGTCTTAGTTCTATTCTTGATTGGATTCCCATTCAAATCTCACTGAGCTAATGAACGAGAACCAGAAGCTCATATTTCCAGAATCCCACAACTAAGCTTCTATTTCTTGGTTTTAGTTTCCAAACACAGGATTAACAGACCAGAATTCCATGTTCTATTCTTAGTTTTGATTTGCATGTAACATTTCACTAGACTAAAAAAGACACACATACACACACACACACACACACACACACACACACACACACACACACACAAATCATTGATGTTCGAATGTTTTGTCTCATATAAATTTATTATATCTCTTTCATTTCTAAATGAAACCAGAAGTAACCAAAAGTACAACTCATTTGTGGTTTCATCACGGCTCACTTGCCCCAGTGGGAAGAGTTGACTCTAAAAACTTAAGGAATAGCTGACACACAGTCTATGACAGTGTGAACAGCATTATGTATGCCCATAGGGACGTTTATGTAAGGATTCATAAGACCAATCTCAAAAATGTCTGAATCAGCTGCTGTCATAATTATCTAGTGTACAATACATTTCTTTCCTTTGTCTTTCAGTCAGCAGTTTATAAAGTTAATTAACAAGCGACAATTACATTAGGAAGAGAAAAAACAAGAAAATGGTGTATGTCATTTAGATTGTGTGTCAGTATTTATGTTCAGACACCAGAATAATGGCTTATCTCTTCGTTTCTTTGGCATTTTTTCCAGTTTTCTGTATTGTCCCATTTCATATTTCTGCTGCATGTCATCACCATCGTCATGTGACTGACGGCTGTTTCTGCTGCAGCAGCTGTTCACAGTAGAATTAAAGCCACCGTTACTGTGAGTGCTGAGTTTATGACTGCACTTTTATCATCTGTGCTGCTAACTGAAGTAACTTTACTACTTTAACCACAAAGAAGTGTAACATGACCAATATAAAACCCTTTCAGACATGGGATCTACTGCTGACATCACCTAGCTGCTTCTGGCCATTCATGAGTCTCCTTTAAGGCAAAGTGCCCTAAAGGCTGTTCAAACATGTTAGGACCTGGTGTGGAAACAGGTGCAATTCTTGTGGAATATTTGGCATCTGCCAGGCGAGACTGGGTAATGCAGAAAGTTATGTATAATACACGAGACAAGAGATTATTTACTACAACATGGCGAGTGAGAGTCAGTTATACAACGGTGTCTCTCATGGTGCTGTTTGCTTAACTTGTCTTTGGCGTGGTTGGAGAGCAGCTCTAATTTCTGTGTCAGACCAATTTCTGGCTATTTTATTGTTTGCAAAAGATGTGCAATCAGTTCACATTTGATGTATTATCCCATGGATGCACACACACACACACACACACATGCAGATGTTGTCGGTGGAAAAAGTGTGATGATGATGACATCTGCGGGTTATCGAGTTGGTACCCTCCTTCCTCATTGTATCACCGAATGAACCATGCAGAGCCCTTTGAAGATGTCATGGTTCAATGGATCAGTGGATCCTGGCATCCCAGATCCCCTGTGAAGCTGCATCAATGTTGTTTTAGAGCCCAGCTGGTTTCCTGTCTCTTCATTCACAACCATCGGATTTAGTTTTTGGTTGCTGCTGAGAAAGCTTTAATTGGGTGCTGATGGGCTTGGCCTCGCACTCCTAGTTCTTTGAGGAGCCAGATGGTGGATGATCGATCAGTCAGTCAATCAATCAGAGCTTTATTGTCAAACCATCCATCTACAAGTACACAAACTAAATCTGGAAATGTAAACTGAATTTGTGAGAATAAAAGAAGGTGACTAACTAAAACTAAACTGAAATTTTAGTTTCTGAAATTTTAGTATTAATTTGAAACTCATGGGAAAAGTTTCTGTAGGAAAAATGATGAAATAGCTTAAAAAAAACATTTATTCATAGGCTCCAGTTGTAATTTTGAGTCCTTGGGTACTATTTGTTCAGAAATGCAATAAGTCCATATGCCTTTAACATTTTACATGCACAGTTTATTGTCTTTATAGAAACTTGTGCACTAAAACTGAAACAAATACCATATTTGTTTCCTAATATCTGATCACAGTTTCAGCAAAAAAGACACTTCAGATTTCTCTCAGCCTGATCACTTCCCCATTTGTATTATCTGATGAAAAAGAGATTAAATGAACCTGGTTTAGTTTTTACTAAGTGTAACATTTTGCTGTTTGTTCTTCCCTTATTCCAGTTGAACAGGTCACTTCATTTCCTGGAGGACCGGAGCCCTCAGCACCCGTTTTTTGTGATGCTGTCTGCTCCGGCTCCTCACTCTCCCTGGACAGCAGCTCCTCAGTACCAGCAGGACTTCAGCGACGTTAAGGCTCCTCGAGACGGCAGCTTTGACAAACCAGGGAAGGTAAGCAGATATCATGTCAGTCATTGTTATGTTTGATGTTAAGTGTCTGTGCAATGTGTCACTATCTGTGTGTGTGTGTGTGTGTGTGTTTTAGGACAAACATTGGCTGCTGCGCCAGCCAAGCAACCCCATGCCAAATAGTTCCATTGACTTCCTGGACAACGCATACAGGAAAAGGTGCAGCTACTACTACTACTACTACTTCTTCCACATGATCCTGTAAAATATAAAAACAATAAGGGATGATATTTAATTTGTTCTAAACTCATGGACTCTTATTGGTGCTAATATCTATCTAAGAGAACAAAATGAAAGATATGCAACGTTCATTCCCTTCAGTTGGTTGAGTTGGAGTGTGTGGATGATGTGTCAGGCTGTGATGGACAGGTGAAACATCCAGGGTTTACCTGCCTCTCACCCAGTGACTGCTAGGATAGGCTGTAGCCCGGTGGTCACCAACTAGCAGACCCCAGTCCAGATCATACCAGATGTATGGTCCTTTAAGATTTAATTTTCAAGAAACAGGCAAAATGTTGACAAATATCCTATCTTGCAATGTTAATTAAAAAAAAAAAAAATCCTACATAGTGTTGGATCTGTCTCAAAATCAAATCAGCTCTTCCTTGGCCCAAATCCCAGTATTTACAAAATTTCATCACATTTATACGACGGTGTATTAGGGCCATATGAAGAAAAAAAAAAACAAGGGGGCATTATTTTGAGTTTTGAAACTCGCAAATTTGCGAGCTTAANGAAGAAAAAAAAAAACAAGGGGGCATTATTTTGAGTTTTGAAACTCGCAAATTTGCGAGCTTAAAAACACGCAAATTTGCCAGTTTAAAAACTCAAAAAAAAAGTCTGTATGTTTTATGATAATTTGATCCGCATGTATATGATAATTCAGTGATTTTGCACTTAAAGCATAATTTTCTTTATTGCTAAATCCAATGGAAAAGTATAATTTAATAAGGCCATGTACTGCAGACATAGTCACACTAATTTGTCAGTTTTAAAAGTCAGTATGCTTATGATAATGCATGATTTTGTGCTAAAAGCATGAGTATTTCCTTATTGTTAAATCCGATGGAAAAGTAAATTTAATAAGGTAATGTGCAGGCATAGTCACAACGTGAGGCGGTTAATTCCTTTTCCGTATTCCTCCTTAATTTTATTAGTTTTAAAAACTCCAAATTTAATAAGGTATAATTTAATAAGGTCATTACTGCAGGCAGAGTCACAGCGTAAAGCGGTGATTCTCCCTTATCATTTTTTTGAATTTAAAAAGTGACAAATTTGCGAGTTTAAAAACTCGCAAATTTGTTAGTTTAAAAACTCACAAATTTGCAAGTTTAAAAATTTGAAATAATGCCCCTGCGTTTTGGTTTTTTTTTCTTTCCTATGGCCCTAATACGCCATACATTGTACATTTAAGCTGAAACATGCAGAGAAAATGATATCAAACACTGAAGTAACTGCACATACTGTAATAACCTGTAATAACCGTCTCTCCTGCAGGTGGCAGACTCTGTTGTCGGTGGATGACATGGTGGAGAAGCTGGTTAAGAAACTTGATAATATAAATCAACTGAATAACACCTACATCTTCTACACGTCAGACAATGGCTACCACACAGGTCTGAGTCGAACCCAGCCAGACTTTTCTCTTTGCTGCTGAATAAGCTCAGATTCAGCTGTGTGGACTTTAATCAGCTCTCCTCTCCGTTCAGGTCAGTTCTCTCTGCCCATTGATAAGAGACAGCTGTATGAGTTTGATATTCGGATCCCTCTTATGGTCCGCGGGCCCGGCATCAAACCAAAGCAGACACTGCAGGTAACGAGAAATCTTCCTCTGGACACACACACACACACACACACGTCCTTGGTTTTACTTGTATATATTTTTCATACTTTCTGTGGATTTTATTCCTCCTCCAGGCTTCTGTGTTGAATATTGACCTGGCTCCCACCATACTGGACATATCTGGCATCAACCTGTCTTCTGTGAACATGGACGGGCAGTCATTCCTCTCTCAGATGGTCAGCCATTTTGTGAAAAGGCTTAAAGGACCATATTGCATGTTTGAGCCTAATATATTCAATTTTCCTACACATAATGTTAATGACAGTCATTTCCCAAGGCATACTATTGGAACAGTGAATTAAAATGTTTTTCCTACCTTCCAGACTGCCATTGGTTTCAGTTCATTCTGGCATGCTATTAAAATCAACTTGTTGATACTTGAAACATTCTTGGGATAGGTCCATCATCATGAATGACATGTATTCAGGGTTTTTTTTAGAAGTTATGTCATTTTAGTGTTTAAGCGCAATAAAAAAGCATGGAGTGATCTGAAAATGCTTCCTAGTGGTGCATTCAAGTGCTGTGGTGAAGAACCGACAACAGGAAGTATTTATCTGTCCTCTCCGTTCAGGTCAGTTCTCCTATCCCAAGAACATTTCAAGTATAATGAACTGAAACCAATGGTGGTCTGGAAGGTAGGAAAAACATTTTTAATTCACCGTTTCAGTAGTATGCTTTGGGAAATGACTGTCAGTAACTTTACGTGTATGAAAATTGAATATATTAGGCTCAAACATGCAAAATGGGCAGAATGGTCCTTTAAATGTCTGCTTCAATGCTGGTTCCTTAATCATAAGTAGGATTTTGTAAATCTCTTCCTGTTAGGCTCCTTTATTGCGGAATGGCACCATGCGTCCGTTCTTCCTTGTTGAATACGCAGGAGAGGGACATCCAGTCACCGACCCAGCTTGCCCTAAGCTCGGCCCCGGCCTGTCTGTGAGTAGCTACCTGAAACGATTTCTTCACATGTCATTACATTTCCACCTCAGATAAGCCTGCAATACACTATTAATGGCATTTCTCAGATTTAGGACCATGCACAAATCAATCTAAAGTTTGACATGCACCTCAACTTCACTTCTTTTCGTGACTCCTCAGGAATGTTTCCCAGACTGTGTATGTGAAGATGCCTACAACAACACCTACGCCTGCGTCAGGACCCTTGATGACAAGAACAACCTTCAATACTGCGAGTTTGCAGACAGCGAGGTATTTATTCAATAATAGCAACATACATGTGTGAGTCACTCTGTGGAAGCGTGTCTGCTCTCCTTAATACCTGACATACCTTTTGTTACTTGCAATTTTGCACTATCTGCATTAAAACATTGCAACACAATTGAACACGGAAAGAACAAGTCTACCTACATATTTACTGTCATGTTGTGTGTGTGCTTGAACTCTTTTTACTGTACGTATTATTGCACTTTAATATTGTTTTCTGGTATTATGATTAGATGTGTTCTAAGACCTGTACTATTTTTTTTTTAACATGGCAAAACCCGAAACAGCTGTAAAGTAAGAATTTCATTGTGCAGTGCAACTCGTTTATCTGTGCATATGACAATAAAATCTTTGAATCTTTAAAGGACCATGCCATTCATTTTGCATGTTTGAGCCTAACATATTCAATTTTCATACACGTAAGGATACTGACAATCATTTCCCAAAGCATACTACTGCGCTGCCTCCATTGGTTTCAGTTCATTCTAGCACGCTGTTAAAATCAACTTGTTGATACTTGAAACATTCTTGGGATAGGTAATCCATCATCACCAACAAGATGTATATTCAGGTTTTTTTTAGAAGTTATGTAATTTTAGCGTTTAAGTGCAATAAAAAGTGCAGAGTGAATGTATGCCTCCACCGGGGAATATAGTCCCAAAAGAAGACCTGCATTTATGGAACAATTTAAAGGACCGTGACTTCATAAGGCTGTGTAACTATTAGCAGGAGAAACATGGATTTTTAAGGTGGGCGTATCACTTGAATATTTGATTTTGAAAGATTAAGAGATTTTGCAAACTATCAGGAAAGCTGAAATACAGTTTTATCCTTTGGGAAATGATTGTCAGTAACATAACATGTATGCAAATGGAATATATTAAGCTCAAACATACAAACTGGATGGTATGATCCTTTAAAGAAGCATCTACAAGGTCTTTCTCAGTGTCTGCTCTTCTTTGTGTCCCCAGTCATTTGTCGAAGTGTATAACCTGACTGCAGACCCACATCAGCTGGAGAACATCGTGAAGAAGGTGGATCCAGCCCTCCTGCAGACCATGAACGAGCGGCTGATAAAGCTCCAATCATGTGAAGGTGACAGCTGCCGTAACTTAAGCAAAAAATAAGCGCTTTGCAGCAGGACAAGCCAAACCCTGAGCTCCTCTCAGCCTGCTCAACAGCCAGTTTATCTGAACATTTGGTCAAATGCAACTTTTACCACAATTGAGTGTGAATGTGGGCTCACATCTTTGTGCCAGGAGTTTTTTTTATTAGGATTTTCTCTGAAGATGCATTTCTTGCTTTGTTCATAACGTGCAGATTGGATTTCTTCCACCATTCTCAGTCAATCTGCTAATGTTTTGAACTGTAAACTTTAGTGAGGCTCTTTACAAAATCTTGGCTCTGCATTGCTGTCTGAACCTTTCAGCAGTCAGAGATAAAACAACTTGTGAGTATTTGTCACTTGTGGCTGTTTTTGTTCTTAAAGGACCATACCACCCATTTTGTATGTTTGAATCTCATATATTCAATTTTCATATACGTAAGGTTACTGACAATCATTTCCCAAAGCATACTACTGGAACAGTGAATTAAAAGTGTTTTTCCTACCTTCTAGACCTCCATTGGTTTCAGTTCATTCTGGTACGCTATTAAAATCAACTTGTTGATACTTGAAACGTTCTTCATCATCATGAACAAGTGTATTCAAGTTTTTATTAGAAGTTATGTAAGTTTAGTGTTTAAGTGCAATAAGAAGTGTGGAGTGAATGTGTGCCTCCTCCGGGGAATATAGTCCCAAAAGAAGACCTGCGTTTATGGAAAAATTTACACGACTGTGACTTCATAAGGCTGTGTAACTATTAGCAGGAGAAACATGGATTTTTAAGGTGGGTGTATCACTTGAATGTTTGATTTTGAAAGATTAAGAGGTTTTGTGAAATATCAGGAAAGCTGAAATACGGTTTTATGCTTTGGGAAATGATTGTCAGTAATGTAACGTATGAAAATTGAATATATTAAGCTCAAACATACAAAATGGGTGGTGTAGTCCTTTAATTGAGGGTGAACCAATGATGAAGACTGCAGCTGATCTCAAATTTAATACTGAACTTTGGCTGGGTGGTGATTTCAGTGGAACATTTTACACTGAGTGTTAATTTGCTTTTTAAAGTATAAGAGGAAAAATGCTGTGATGCTGATGAGACATCTTGTTAGATGTGTGTGTTGTACTTCTGAGGAAATTATCAAGGGAAATTACATAAGTAACGTTAAATAAATGCTTTACTCTATGTGCCTTGTTTTTGCACTGTCAAGGCTCATGTGCCTTAAATGTGAATGTATTTGCACTGATGAAATTGATTTAAAAAAATTGAATAAAATTTTTAAATTCATTGTTGTGTTTTTTTTTTTTTCTAACAAAGGAGTGTAAAAACAGAAAACACTGGACACATTTGTTGGTTTGGTAAACTGAACTGCACTGATGCTTCATTTTTAGCTTCTTTTAAAGAAGAACATAAAACCAAAATTTTCTTGTGACTGCTGAACTTAGATGATCCATCCATCCATTATCCTCCACTTATCTGGGTCCGGGTCACGGTGGCAACAGACTAAGCAGATCAGCCCACACTTCCCTGTCCCCGGCCAGGCCCTCTAACTCCTCCTGGGGGACTCCGAGGTGTTCCCAGGTCAGCTGGGAGATGTAATCCCTCCATTGTGTCCTGGGTCTTCTCCGGGGCCTCTTCTCCCCAGTTGGACGTGCCTGGAAGACCTCCCCAGGCAGTCGACCAGGGGCATCCTCATTAGGTGCCCGAACCACCTCAACTGACTCCTTTCAATGCGGAGGAGCAGCAGTGTTCTACTCCGAGTCCCTCCCGGATGTCTGAGCTTCTCACCCTGTCCCTGAGAGTGAGCCCAGACACCCTACAGAGGAACCTCATTTCCGCCGCTTGTATCCATGATCTTCGGTCACTACGCAAAGCTCATGCCATAGGTGAGAATAGGAACGTAGATTGATTGGTATATTGAGAGCCTCGCTTGTGGCTCAGCTCCCTCTTCACCACGATGGTCTGGTACAGTGTCCGTAGGACCTCGGACGCCACATCAATCCATCTATCAATCTCACGCTCCATCTTACCCTCACTAGTAAACAAGACCCCGAGATACTTCAACTCCTCTGTCTGGAGTAGTGACTCCCCTCTAACCTGGAGGGAACAGTCCACCTTTTTCCAGCAGAGCACCATGGTCTCAGACTTGGAGGTGCTGATTCTCATCCCAGTCGCTTCACACTCGGCCTCAAACCTGCTCAGTGCACGTTGAACTTAAATGATAAATAACCAAAATGGCATACTGAAAGTTACAAGTAAAAAAAAACAAAGAACTGCACAGTACATACTGTATATTAACCATTTAATGAAATACATCCAGACTTTAAGTGAGATACAACTGCATTTCCCTTGATCTTCAGATTAGACAGATTTCACAACATCAATGTGAAAATATCTTCCACATTACAGAAAATTACAGAAGTAAATTTAGGTGAAACTCGTGGCCTGTGGATTACGCCATAAGCAGGACTGGCTGCAATTTTATGACTATTTCTGAACAAAGTCAGCTGGTTTTTTATGTTATATAAGAGAAAAATCCAACTGGTGGTGTACTCTAGAAGAAATAAGTATGAGCGTTACACATTTCCATCAGAGGTACTTGTAGACGGCTTTCTCCTGCAGGGTTTGAATCTCTAACTTTATGGGACATTTATAGAAGTGTGAAAGCAGCGACTCTGAATATCCGATTAAGAAGTAAAACTTCTGTGGTGGTAGTTTCTGTAGCATCAGTGCACAAACTATCAGCATGTTGCCACGTCTTTTGATCACAACCTCATTGGCCAGGCAGCCATGGAAGGTCCCGAACATGAATCGCCTTATGAACACGTCCTCTATTGTCCGCTCAGCTGCTCCTTCTTCTCCTTTAAGGTTACCTAGCAGGAAAAAAGAAAATCGACTGTGAGTTGTCCCGAGACACAATGAAAGGCAACACTGTGTGTTATCATGCTGTGAATGGACGATGTTTCTGTCTAAGAGGCTCACTAGTATGCTGGGACATCCATCCTTTGCGGTGGCCAATGTGATGAGGGTGAAGCGCTTGCTCGTAAGTCACAGGTTTGTCTCCTTTCCCCACTCGGATACGAGCGGCGCGATTCTGGATTAAAAGAGAAAGGACAGAAAAAAACGGACCAAATATCTCTTAAATTTCTCAGGATGTCCACATGATCTCTTGTATCAGTCTTAAAGGACCATACCGTCCATTTTGCATGTTTGAGCCTGATATATTCGATTTTCATACACGCAACATTACTGACAATCATTTACCAAAACACACTACTGGAACAGTGGATTAAAAATGTTTTTCCTACCTTCCAGACCTCCATTGGTTTCAGTTCATTCNACTGGAACAGTGGATTAAAAATGTTTTTCCTACCTTCCAGACCTCCATTGGTTTCAGTTCATTCTGGTACGTTATTCATCAACCTTGTTGATGAATGAATATATTTTTATTTAAGTGTAATGCGTATGTATATGCCCAGCCCACATGGGCTTACAAGACACTATTTAACCATACATGCTGGATAAAATACATTTACAGATACAGTGATGTGATGTTTCATCAAGGAGAAAAATTAAAGGAACAAATAAGAATTTCCTATACAGCAATGAAATAAACCATCTTGCCTTCTCTTCCACGCTTTAGAAACAAAATTAGCCAACTTAAAAACCCCCAAACCAGCCATTTCATTTTCTATAATCAGTCCACCAAAAAATCTCCAGGTCTCGGTCAAATATTTCATCAAACAATAATCCTCTCAAATCATAAGTGCAATACAAAAGAAAGTGCGTTTCATCCTCAACCTCTCCCAACCCACAAAAATCACAAAGTCTGTTTTCCTCCTGGATATTTTTAAATCTTCCACATCCAGAGGAAGGATGCCTGTTCACATCTGGGCAACTAAAGACCTTTGCTTCTTGATAGGTTGATGTGACACAGATTTCAGGGCCATATTTTTGCTTAATGTGGATATAGGTCCGCTTGTTGATACCTGAAACTTTCTTGGGAACGCTTCAAATATCATCATCGCGAACAAGATGTGTATTCAGGTTTTTTTTTTTTTTTTTAAGTTATGTAATTTTAGCATAATAAAAACCATGGAGTGAAGGTACGTACGTCTCCACCGGGGAATATAGTCCCAAAAGAAGACCTACATTTATCAGAAAATTTACACAACTGTGACTTCATAAGGCTGTGTAACTGTTAGCAGGCGAAACATGGATTTTTAAGGTGGGTGTATCACTTGAATATTTGATTTTGAAAGATTAAGAGATTTTGCAAAATATCAGGAAAGCTGAAATACGGTTTTATCCTTTGGGAAATGATTGTCAGAAACGTAACATGTATGAAAATTGAACATATTAGGCTCAATATGCAAAACGGACAGTATGGTCCTTTAACATATTTTAGCACTGGCTGGCTGAGGAGATATTTGTGCAGTGATCACCTTGCAGCACACCGCAGTGACATGGAGGGCTCTGATTCCTGAGAGGCTGCATAAGGATCCAGACCTGAATAAAGCGTTCTGCAGAGAAAACAAACTCACAGGTTATTATTGTTAGAGAAAGATTTGTTGCTGTAAAAATTTTCCAATCATGTTATTTGTGTTAATGTTATTACACAAATCAAAATAGATTTTTGTGGCATTTTCTGAAAGAATGCGTCATATCCAGGAAATCCATGTGTATTTTTCAGACAAAGAATGGTTGTGTTACTTTTCAACACAAAAAAGACACAAAATAATAAAAGCTGTCTACTAAGATGATGTTAAATGAGTGAGCATTCTGCAGGGCATTTTATTCATTTAGCAAATGCTAGATTGTGAAACTTTAGATATTTTTTTTACTAAGAATACCAATTTTCTCCTTATTTGTTAGAAAAATCTTGTTTTTTAGTCAAAAAACATTAAACGCGTGATAGAAGAAAGTCTAGACATGAATATTTCTGGAGATCATTTTTAAAAATTACATTAAAATATTGATTTGTTAAAATTTTTGAATTTGTACCCAAAATACAAGCAAAAAGCCTTCACAGTTTTTAAAATTTATCTACTCTTTAAAAAAAAGACATATCAGAAATATTTTTAGGTGGCAAATGAAAAGTCCAAATTGAAAAACGACTTTAGCCTCCAGAGGGTTAAAACTCCACCTCTCTTCTAAAACCAGTTAACGGCTAAATTTAACGTCCTAATTAGTCAGGAAATATTTTGCTGCTAGATAATACTGCTAGATGTTTTCTATTCCGTTAGAAATACGGAAAAACTCAATTCGGTGCTGCTAAAGGCTTTTAAGTTTCAAGCAAAAACTGAAGTTATCCAGCGGGTGTGGTGGACTGCTAATGTTACATTATTATCGCATCTAAATAAACTGTTAAACTTAATTTTACAGCAGTATTTGGCGCATAATTTCCACACCCACATATGTAATGTAAGTATGAATCCATGGAGATGTAAAAGAATTGACTGTTTAGTAATATCTCACCAGTAACATCACGCTCCGTGTGCTGCTCAAGGACGCCGCCATGTTTTCTTAAAGTTAGAAGTTTGCAGCTTAAATGCTAATTTACCTTACAATTTTTTTTCTCATTGTTCTATTCGTGCACCGTTATAATTTCAATCAAGGCGCCCAACATTTACGACACTGCAACAATGGTAATTTGTGTCAAAACAGTAATACAAGGAGTTCCCGTACATGTAAAAAGGAACTGTTATTCAATAACCAGATATCTGTTTTCACCGGACTACTCTTGACTTGTACCAATCGGAAGTGCAAAAAATAAAGTAACTGAAGGAAAAGGTTGGAAAACAAATTGTTTGGGACCATAACTGGTGTATTAAAACACTATGATATAATAATAGTTGTATGAATAAGTGTTTGTTTTTTTGTATAAATGTTTCGTCAAACTTTAAAAAGTATACATTTGTAGAGATGTCGCTTAAGTTTTGACAATATCAAACCGGAAGTATTTGTTCTGACTGGGGGATTAATCACCCAGTCGGACCACTGAGGTAGACCTACTTATTATTTCTAAACAAAACAAAATAACTTTTTTATGGTTAAAAAATTCGTCGGTTTAAGAATTTAAAAGTTAATAGAAACGTGAAACGTTAAAAGCTGCGATGGCGTCGTCGCTGGAAATGACGGAGATGTACGACAATGCTCTGCTGGGAATTCTGCAGCATGTTGGAAACATCCAGGACTTTCTGCGGGTCTTCTTTGGGTTTCTGTACCGCAAGACGGACTTTTATCGCCTGTTGTCAAGTCCCAATGACCGGATGGGCTTTCCGCCCGGTGTGGCGGAGAAGATGATGCTTAAGGTGAAGTCTGTCAGCACGTTCATGTCGAATGAGCGTTTGTGTGGCTTAGCTATTTTAAAGTCTGGGCTTTCTGTCCTTATTTCATTAGTGTTTGTCAAATCATCTTGATTTGACAAACACTAATGACTTTATTTGTGGCTGCATTCCATTTAGGTGTGCCAGTGCCAGGATCCTAGCTTTGAACTCAGTAGCAAAGCTAAATGGAACGGCGCCATCATTAATTTTGCACCTGTGCTTTCCTGCTATGACAAATCAAAATGGTACAAGGATTAGTTTACACTTTGGCTTAATCACGCTGAGTTTAAGATAATTAAACCGGATTTAAATTGCATTCCAACTGTGTTGCACAATTTACTACTACTAAACTGTTTTTTCAGACCTCACTGTGCATTTTTGTCCATTTGATCACTTTTAAACTTAATTTCTACACTTTAACTTAATTTCTGTATTTCATCTCTTTTATTTTATCTTTTTTACTACCCTTGGATCTCTTATCTTACACACCAGGCATTAGAAAACTCAGCTTGAAGGGTGATTTTATACATCAAATTGAGTCTGTTGGTGTTGGGAGCACTATTCAGCACGTGTTACACTATTCATCGTCACAATGACAGTATTTAAAGGACAGTACTAGATCTTGCATGTTTTAGCGCATTATTTACAATCCACATACATGTTATGTTACTGATGACCATTTCCAAAAATATATGACTGGAGCAGTAAATTTTAGTTGTTTTTTTTCCCCACCCTACCTTCCAGACAAACACTGGTTTTAGTACTTTAGAGTACATTATTAAAATCAACTTGTAGACACTTGAAACACGCTTGAGATAAGTAATCCATCACAGGGAACATTACGTCTATTCAGTTTTTTTTTCTTTAAGCAAAATAACTATATGTAACCGGTCCAACATGGAGCTGCTTGGAAGACAATGTATGTCTCCACAAGGAAATATAGTCCCCAGAGAAGACAGCTTTTACCGTGAAATAAAAAAAAATCAACCGTGCCGTCTACATTTAATCATGCAGGCAAGACATTAATTGTTAAGGTGTGTGTATCACCTGAACTTTTGATTTTGAAAGATTAGGGGATTTGGAAAAATAAAAGGAACTCTAAAATACTTTTACATTTTGGAAATTGGTTGTCATTAACTTAATGTGTATGCGGATAGTATTTATTGTTCTTAAACAGGAAAAATCACTAGTATGGTCCTTTAAGTTCCACAGCAGTGAACTGTAACTAAGAGAGTCATTGTATTTACTTTGTTTTTCTTAATTAAATGTCCATACTGGTCTAGTTGGTGTCAGACTCAGCAGATTTTCAACCTAACCAAAACTACAGAGAATAATTGCAGTGATTGTTTCTTCTCATTGGTTAATGAAGTGTGAATTTGTGAAATCTGATGTAGTGTTTTGAGAAATAACACATTTACACGCTTGGATCCTTGTGCTGCATAGTTCAGGACACTAACCTTTGACCTGTTACTCCCCCTACAGACATTTCAGTTGTTTGAGAAGCTGGCAGAGCAGGACAGAGAGAGGCAGCTGAGCGAGCTGCGAAAGAGAGAAGAGAGCAGACATGTTCCTGCTGCAGCTCAGGAGCTGGAGGTCACGTCTGAGCCGCAGGACGAAACCGCAGAGCAGAGCTCAGAGGCAGCCCAGGTGGAGAGCTCTCCCTCGGGTGCAGTGGAGCCCACGGCTGCTGACACCTCGAAATCGGCCGCCGACCCTCAGCCTGCCAGCAGCAGCTCAGCTCAGGAGGACCAGGCAGCCGCAGGCACAAACTCAGCAGACGAGTGAGTAAACCGTCTGGTTTCTGTGCATCACAGCATCAGGTTCTTGTTGCTGGATCAAATTTCACACACACTACATGCCGGAAGCTTGAGGCCATCCCCAGATGTAGCATGAGCAGACTGTGTAGCACGTTAATCCAAAATGATGTGGGAGAAGGCAGACAGCAGGAATAGAATGTTAAAACACATCAGCAGGGAGCTGGAACACAACAGGAGTGCTGCACTAATACAGACTGATGCCTTCATGAAAAATCATTTCTGTAGCCAGAGTGGCTACAGAATGTGCTGCTGGTGACTAATTCTTTTTGAAAACTAATTAGTTACATTTACGTTATATATTTTTGTCATTTTCTGTGCAATAAATTATAAAATAAACAGTGCATTGATGATTTGTTTTAAATCTGGGGGTCGCCTCATATTTCTGGCCTGTAGTTTAAAGGACCATACCAGCCATTTTGCATGTTTTCACATTTATTACTTAGTATTAGTTTCAGTATTCAATATTCATTCAATATTCAATATATATTTGAATAACATTAACCACAATATTCGATATGAACTGTATTCATCTGTCTGATCAGCATTTCTTCCTTACATTTAAAAAATTCAAAAGATTTTTCTGCCTCACCTGGTGTTTTTATTGTGTCTTAAGGTTTTAAAGGACCATACCACCATTTTGCATGTGAGCCTAATATATTCAGTTTTTATACGCATAACATTACTGACAATCATTTCCCAAAGCATACTACTGGAACGGTGAATTAAAAATGTTTTTCCTACCTTCCAGACCTCCATTGGTTTCAGTTCATTCTGCTATTAAAATCAACTTGTTGATACTGTAAACGTTCTTGGGATAGGTAATCCATCATCACCAACAAGACGTGTATTCAGGTTTTTTTAGAAGTTATGTAATTTTAGTGTTTAAGCTCAATAAAAAGCGTGGAGTGAATGTATGCCTCCACCGGGGAATATAGTCCCAAAAGAAGACCTGCGTTTATGGAAAAATTTAAAGGACCGTGACTTCATAAGGCTGTGTAACTATTAGCAGGAGAAACATGGATTTTTAAGGTGGGTGTATCACTTGAATATTTGATTTTGAAAGATTAAGAGATTTTGCAAAATATCAGTAAAGCTGAAATACAGTTTTATCCTTTGGGAAATGATTGTCAGTAACGTAACATGTATGAAAATTGAATACATTAGGCTCAAACATGCAAAATGGGTGGTATGGTCCTTTAATGTGATTACTTATTTAATTTCTTAAATCGCTGTAAATGCAGCAGAAATAACTAATGGGAAATTTTCATGAATCAGCCCCAAGACGCTTGAGTGGAAAAACAGAAAATGATATGAAAACCAACGCTAATTCTACTTATTAGTACTTATTAACTTATTACTTAGTTATTTTATAAACCAGTTTTTGAGGGATTTGAGTCTATGGATAGGTCTTGATCACATATATGATGTAACAACTGTTTACAACATTATTCTTTAAAGGGGAACTCTGATTTTTACACATTAAATTGACTTTATTGGTCTTGGAAAGAGCACTATTTAGCATGCAAAGACAGGTTTACAAACAATTTTGAGGCTGAAGAGGAGCTTTAAGTCTGGAAAAAAAGACCTTATGACCTTAGACAAGTGTAAAACAAATTATGTATGGATCAATAAGACTTGAGTTTATGTAAAGAATGGTTTAAATTGTCTTCCATACACACATGATAATAGAATCAGTATATTGTTTCATAAATATCTTGTTGAATGTAGCTTAATTACACATTTTTAATTGCAGCCCGTATCATGAGTTTGCTGAGCTCTGCATTCAGCACATTAGCACCAAAATACTATCCAGGATTATTAAGAAAATGATCGTCTGTGAATGTGCTTCTGTGTTTGTTCTGTTTCAGGAGCCAGGAGAAATTTCAGTCTAACCCAGAGAGTTACAACGGTGCCGTGAGGGAAAATTACAGCTGGTCTCAAGACTACACAGATGTGGAAGTCCGAGTGTTTGTACCCAAAACAATTATTAAGGGCAGACAGGTATAAACGCTTTCTTTACAGTCTTTTCAACCAGCTGATTATGACCGCTTTCATTAAAATACAAGCGTCTGATTACCGTCGCGTCCCACTTGCCGTCCTCAGGTCTCTGTTAGCCTGCAGACCAGCAGCATGAGAGTGTGTGTGAGGGAGGGAGCGGAGGAGAAAGTCCTGGTGGAGGGAGAATTCACACAGAAAATCAACATTGAGAACTCTCTGTGGAGCCTTGAGCCTGGACGCTGCGTGGTTGTGAGTACACACATCACAGTCGTTTGCTTTGTCCAGGAGGATGCTTACACCAGAACACACACTTTAACTTCCATCCTCTAACTCAGGGGGTCCCAAACTTTATCATGGCAAGGACCTCTAAATTGTAGCCTCCTTCCCCCCCCCCCCCNCCCCCCACTAAACATGTTACCCAGCCACATACTATTCAAGGAAGAGTAAAATCTGATTAGTTATTCATACTTGCAGCATACTTTCAATCACATTTATTCACTCAGTATTAGTGTCAGTATTCAGTATTCATTCAGTATTCAATATACATTTGAATAACATTAACTACAAAATGAAGATGATGAAGATTCTCAGTCATCAGACGGGTAGATGCAGTATATAAAAGCTGAGTCAAGCCAACCGGATTCAGGTTTTTAATCCTGAAACGTTTCACCATTCATCCAAACGGCTTCAGTCAGACATGAACAGAATGATGTTAAACCTCCAGTAACTATAGTAACTATGCTGTCAAATCACAACAAACCTGCAGTTCCAATTAAGTATTGTTCACATTTTTGAATAATCTTTTTATTCTAATCATCTATTTCTTTATTTGACTCAGCTTTCACAATACTCAATATTAATTGTATTCATTCAAATTACCAGTGAGTGAGTGAGTGAGTGAGTGAGTGAGTGAGTGTGTGTGTGTGTGTGGGGAGACTTGTACTTGCTGGGTTTCACTCTGGTCTGTTTTTTTTTTTTTTTNTTTTTTTTTTTTTTGCCGTTAGGCATCATCTTCTCTATCTTCATCAGGTGTACTCCTTTTCAGAAATGTATCCATCATTCAAAAATTGCGAGGTAGCTAATGAGCGAGCTGTACAACGCTATGATAGCTGTTCCTATTAGCTTGCTAGCTAGTGTAACATACATCCTTGGTACAATGCTATGATATTCATAGCTCCTATTAGCTTGCTAGCTAGTGTAACATATCTTGGTACAACGCTATGATAGCTGCTTCTATTAGCTTGCTAGCTAGTGTAACATACAGTAACCTTGATACAATGCTATGCTAGCTGCTCTTATTAGCTTACTAGCTAGTGTAACTTAGGTAACCTTGGTACAACGCCATGCTAGCTGCTCCTATTAGCTTGCTAGCTGGTGTAACATACGGTAATCTTGGTACAATGCCGTGCTAGCTGTTCCTATTAGCTTGCTAGCTAGTGTAACATACAGTAATCTTGGTATAATGCTATGCTAGCTGCTCCTATTAGCTTGCTAGCTAATGTAACATATGGTAACCTCGACAGCTTCCTAAAGCGGTGATGACGTCTGATGATGGACTGATGAAAAATGCCACCTGGTTCACTAAATGTGGTCGAAATTGAAAAGAAAAATTAGGACAGTGCTTATTTTGTTGTTCTTGTCGTAAAAAAAAAATTTAAAAAATACTTTAAAAAATATTTAAAAAGTAATTTATTTATTTTTTTTATTTATTTATTTAATTGGGGGCCGCGGCCCCCACTTTGAAAGAGTATGGTCTAACTTGCTGCTTTTGACTTGCAGCTGTCTCTCAGTAAGACGTCAGAGGTCTGGTGGAATGCCGTTCTTAAAGGAGAAAAGGAGATCGACATAAACCAGATTAACCGTGAGCGCGCCATGGCAACGGTTGATGAAGAGGAGCATGCTGTTTTGGACCGACTCACCTTTGACTATCATCAGAAGCTGCAAGGAAAGCCACAGAGTCACGAAATGGTGAGGATGGCGTGTTAAACCGTAGACTGTAGAGCTACAGCTAACATATCCAAAGGTGGAAAATGTTTTGTCAGCATGTATTAAATAGGACACATTACACACATTTACATGTTCTCATGTTCACTTAGGGTCTAATTTACAGGAAAACTTCCCCCCAAAAACACATCATTGTGGCAAACAACACACTGATCCACTTCTGCTCTGCCTTGCTATCACTGCTGTGAACACTGAGTGAAAACAGGCTGTTTCAGGTACTACAGCTCCATCAACTCATACTGGCCTCCTCAGTAAATAAAAGCAAAATGAGCTGTGAAAAAAATGTCATTATTGTCTATCCTCTTAATCTTTCATTCAAAAAAATATAACCTTTAAATACAGTAAAATAATTGAAAGGAAAGAGAAATTCTCATCATGAAACTAATATTTTTCTCAGTGGTTCTGGTGGCATCTGAATGTAGTTTTGGAGATTTTCTGACCCCAAAACCAGCTAACTTCTGTGATTCTCCAGCTGTGATGCTTGGCTCCATGGAGATTCTTTGTCCATTCGAACCATCATCATCATCATCATCATCATCATCATCATCATCATCATCATCATCATCATCATCATCATCATCCTTACTGTGCCTGGACTCAGTAAATAGGAAAAAAAGAAAATATTTGTTTGATGATAAGAATTTCTTTTTCCGTTTAGTTAGTTAAAGGTTATATTTTTGTTAAAATTTTGAATGAAAGATCAAGAGGATAAAGACTTAAAGACATTTTTTTCACAGCCAGAGGATGCTGTACCTCTTTAAGGTACCGTCCCAAAACGCCTGCTCCGTTCTGATTGGCCGACCGCACCATGCTGGCTGCAGACTCGCTCACTAACCTCGTTCTACATTCACGTGTTACACGTTGACAAAAATACATTAGACAAGTAAAGGACCAATCAAAACCCAGCTTTCAGGACATCTGGGTTTTTCATAATGATGCATTTCTGTAATCATCAACTTTAAGTTTGAGACTTTGATGCTGTTCTCCACAAACTGCTGCTATAACACTATAAAACATCATAAAGCCTTTAAACAGATTTCATGAAGTTCAAAGTTAAAACCACTTGAAATATTTTGCAGTGTCCAAACCAAAACCAGATGTTTTCTAAAATTACAATTTTTTTTTTTTAAACTATTTGATAGTTTTGCCATTAGTTTTGTCACACACACTGAATGGAAAATGAATACACCCCCTCCAAAATATTTTCTATTTCTTGTTTTAGAATCTGTAAATTTCATGGTATTAAATAGGACTTGTTTTGCCGTGATCCAAAGCAAAAACCACATGAATCCAGTGAAATCATTTTAATAATAACAATTAAAAAAAACCCAAAATGGTTTAATTGGCTAAACTGAATAATCTTCACGTATGAAGTATTCAAAATGTCAAAATTGTTAAATGGAGGTGTATTTATTTTCTATCCTGCGTGTGTGCGTGTGCGTGCGCGATACACCAGCTTCTAACATCTCTCTGCATGTGTCTATTCCACAGAAAGTGCATGAGATGCTGAAGAAGGGCTGGGACGCTGAAGGGTCGCCGTTCAGAGGCCAGCAGTTTGACCCCTCCATGTTTGACATCCCACCCAGCGCCGTGCAGTTCTAAGACACAAACCTACAAATCTGTCATCTGAGTTGTAGTTTACATGTGGTTTTGCTGAACCGGTTGCGTTGCAGTCAACACTCACCTGCCAATCTGAAACAGAAAAGCAGAGCAGAAGAGTGAAACTGCTGTTATTAAATCAAACATTTCTTTGGCTGTTTTGAAGCACTGAAATGAATGAGTGTTTATAACGCTTCAGTGCCTGTTTGTCTTGCCTAATGACTGATTCAGTTCATTCTTATTTTTCATTTTTTTTTTCCGTTTAGAGCTTTTGTTCAATCAGCATCTATTGTTGCTGCTGGATGAAACCTTTGGAAAACACCGGTGCTCTTCTCCGGTGCGTCATGTTTGCTGGTACACGTATGAACTTTTGCTTTCACCCCGTTGTTGATTTCTCTCTGTTCGAGTGTGTACTATTTATACACTGGTAGGTAATAAAGCATCATAATTAAAAGGCTGGAGTCTTCAACAATTGGATGAACAATAAAAAAAATAGGTGAAATCACTGAGAATTTCTTCCAGGACAGTCTATGCTGATCTTACCTGTGGGAAATAATTATTTGTTATTTGGAGAGAAGACAGTCTAGAGTTTCTCCAAATCCAATGAACAGCCTTAAGCTTACAAGTTGAAAGTGAAATTTGACAGTATACTATAAATCCCAGTCAGTTAGCAACTACTTAGACTGTTATGATGCTAAAAATACAGGCGTCTATGAAGAGCTGAAAAGTTTGAGACTCTGAAATAGGAAATATTTTTATCCCTCCTGTCACAGCCGTGCATGGATGCTGCCTCCTGCAGAAGGAACAAAAATAAAACAGGTTTTCAGAAAGCTTTGGCACTTTTAGTCGCGTCTTTTTTGCTTGTCATTCACTCTGCCTGCAAATGTGTAGCATTTGCAGAAGAAGTCAATCAGACTTTGGGCTTAGCAGAGTCCTTCTCAGGGAAAGTTCTGAGGCAGGACAAGAGATCAGAATTTCCACTTCCACTTCCCCGTCATCCTAAAGAGTTCCATCTGCTCTTGTTGAGGTTGCTGTTCATCAGGTTACACTCCTCATAGATTTCATGGGAATAGTAGCAAAAGAAGAGCATGTGTCACTGCAGTTTAACTTTACATGAATGTCTTGATCCTATTTGACCAATCTAAAGAGAACAAAGATAATATGGAATCGCTGGCTCAGTTTCACTGGGAGAAAAATCCAGCAAAAACTAGAGTTGCTCGTACCTCAGCCAAGGCTGATAAACCCAGACAAAAGTAGTCTTTCTGTTTTTTATTGTTTTGATCCCACGCTTTTGTGCTAAAACTTTTCCTTTGCAGTCAACCCATCCTAACTAAGAGAACATGGAAACTCCATACAGAAAAGACCACAATGCCATCACAGGGATTTAAAGGACCATAATGGCCATTTTGCATGTTTGAGCCTAATATATTCAATTTTCATACATGTAATGTTACTGATAATCATTTCCCAAAGCATACATCACTTTTTTTCTAAAGAAAGAACGACCTGATCTCATCCCCCGGTCCCCCAATTTAATTTATCTGGCTGCAGCCATTTGCTATTGTTTCTATATCTATATTGTTTTCCTCTGTGTTGTTCTGCAGTAGAATACGAAAGATTTATGAGAGGTTCCTGTACTCCCGAAAATGTGCCAGTACTCTGAAATGAAAAGCACAGAGGTCCCGGTACTGTGTACCGGTGAATACCAGCCCACTTCAAGCATTGCTGACATGTATGAAAATTTAATATATTCGGCTCAAATATGCAAAATGGGTGGTATGGTCCTTTAATAAATACCTCTACCTGTTCCCGGTACAATTCTAACTAAAGTTCAAACTTTATTCACTTAGCTGTGTTCTTACTCTAGAATTATTACCTGAAACATAACAAATGATACAACAACAACAACAACAACAAAAATAATAATAATAATAATAATAATAATAATAATAATATTACATTACTATACCTTCAGTCATTTTGGCATAATATAATGTGGTTGTCTATGGGGCCCAGAACAGTGACTTTATTAATTGAAATGGAAAATAAAATTTGACATCCAAAAAAAAAAAAAAAAAAAANAAAAAAAAAAAAAAAAAAAATTGAAACTGAAAATAAAATTTGACATAAAAAAAAAACAAACAAAAAAAACAAAACAACTGAAAATAAAATTTGACAAATGTCATTGAAAAAGCTGGTTGAAAATTAAAACAATGCCATTGAAGAAATTTTTTTTTTAATTTTAATTTTTTTAAGTCAAATTTTATTTTCAGTTTCAATAATTTTATTGATGTCAGTTTTTTTCTGTTTGAATTAAAGGACCACACTATCCATTTTGCATGTTGCCTAATATATTCAATTTTCATACAAGTAATGTTACTGACAATCATTTCCCAAAGCATACTACTGGAATGTTGAATTAAAAATGTTTTTCCTACCTTCCAGACCTCCATTGGTTTCAGTTCATTCTATTAAAATCAACTTGTTGATACTTGAAATGTTCTTGGAATAGGTAATCCATCATCACCAACAAGATGTACATTCAGGTTTTTTCCAGAAGTTTCATAATTTTAGCATTTAAGCGCAATAAAAAGCACGGAGTGAATGTATGCCTCCACCAGGGAATATAGTCCCAAAAGAAGACCTGTGTTTATGGAAACATTTAAAGGACCATGACTTCATAAGGCTGTGTAACTATTAGCAGGAGAAACATGGATTTTTAAGGTGGGTGTATCACTTGAATATTTGATTTTGAAAGATTAAGAGATTTTGCAAAATATCAGGAAAGCTGAAATACGGTTTTATCCTTTGGGAAATGATTGTCAGTAACGTAACATGTATGAAAATTGAATATATTAGGCTCAAACATGCAAAATGGATGGTAGCTATGGTCCTTTAATACTGTAAAGTCACAGTTCAGGCCCCCTTATTTGTCTTCATGACCAACTAAAAACCACATGAAATCTTAAAATGAATTTAAAAAATGGCAACCCTACTGAGGTGTAAGTAGATTTGCTGCACTTCTCTTCATTCTATGATTATAATCCACTTTACAATAATGTGCAATCAAACGCTGCGCCCCCGCAGCCTGCAATCAGCAGCCTTACAGCCTTTTTTTTTTTTTTTTTTTTTAAACCCGGGAACGCGTCACGCACATTACCATTCCGTGAGGTATTTAAGGACTCTCTCTCTCTGCCGCGGATCCCGCACCGTGTGCTGCTGGCTACCGGGCTGCGGTTTGTCCACTCAGCAGCCGTCCGGAGGTTTCAAGTGGGCGGAGACTGAGTCTGAGTCCCGTCCGCAGAGTTCCGTCCGCAGCGGCACTTGGTCTGTTTCGGGCTCAGAACCCGCACCGTCCGAGGAGGCATCATGGCTACGACTACTTGTACTCGATTTACAGATGAATATCAGCTGTACGAGGAGCTGGGCAAGTAAGCCGTTATTATGAGTTGTGCATGTGGCTGCTGGAGGTTTGCACATCTGTGATGGATGCAGTTCCATCACTTCAAAACAAAACGCACGCCGGAGTTATCCGAGTTATCCTCTGTCAAACCTGCATTATGATGATAATGATCATTATGATAATGCTAATGATGATCGGTGTGTTGCAGCTTTAACAGCATCCAGGCATCATCTACTTATTTCAGCTTTAACAGATGGAGGCACTGGAAGAATCTCTCTGTGACTGGCTAATTAGGGACAGGCAGACCAGTGTGTTGGAATGAAGCCTTCATCATCATCATCATCATCATCATCATCATCATCAGGTTTAATCAAAGTTACATTATGTTGGCATTTGGCTTAACCAGAGAAAAAGCTGCTCTTCATGTGTGTTTTGTGATAAAGAGAAGGGGTCTGCTGAGACGAGGGTTATTAGGAAGTGAGGAAAGAGGCTGTAGAGGCTCTGGGTGCCACAGTGGGTAGAAGGGAAGTGGACTGTCAGTGTTTGTGTGGGTAGAGAGGCTCTCAAGCCCTCGAAAGCAACTTCGCCGCTTTGGATTTTCATCTTATTCTTATGTGACTGCTTTCTAATGCTGCAGCCTCCCCAAGACATTACACTGTATTTTCATTTGTCAGTTCTGCGTGTTTTACAGGACTTTGTGACGGGTGCGTGTGTGTGTGTGTGTGNGTGTGTGTGTGTGTGTGTGTGTGTGTGTGTGTGTGTGTGTGTGGTAGGCAAACATTTTAAGATGCAGATGTGGAGGCAGGAGGAGTGCTGATTGTCCACAGTGACATGTTGCTCTGGTGTGTGTGTGTGCGTGTGTTAATATCTGTGGAAATGAGAGAGATAAAGATGATGTCAGCTTCTGTCTCTCCTGATTCTTTGAAATGTTGAGCTGGTCACATGACTACTTCCTGTCTAAATAGATGAATCACGTTTTTGCTTTATCTGGCTTTCTCTGTTTGACTTCCACCTGCTGGTAACATCTTAAAGGACCATACCGGCCATTTTGCATGTTTGAGCCTAATATATTCAATTTTCATACATCTTTCATACATGCTGTTCAAAGTTAGTAGGAAAAGTAGGAAAATACAGTTGTTCCAAATCGCAACAGCTGTAAGAATTTTTGCATCCAGGAGCAACATGCTTCATGGTTTTAGCATTATCTTCCAACTTTGTGTCTCTTGGAGATACAATGGTGTGGCGTGCTTCACGGAACAGACTGTCCAATCAGATTCACTTGCAGGTGGGGCATCTGTCCTGCTGACTGATCCACCGCAGAACTACACAGAAAAAATGTATGTCTCCACCGGGGAATATAGTCCCAAAAGAAGACCTGCATTTATGGAAAAATTTAAAGGACCATGACTTAAGGCTGTGTAACTATTAGCAGGAGAAACATTGATTTTTAAAGTGGGTGTATCACTTGAATATTTGATTTTGAAAGATTAAGAGATTTTGCAAAATATCAGTAAAGCTGAAATACGGTTGTATACTTTGGGAAATGATTGTCAGTAACGTTATGTGTATGAAAATTGAATACCGTAAATGTTCTGTTGGTGGCCGGGGCCTTTATTTACCTCAACTGCAGAAAGAACCCGGCCAATATTGGAGACAGCCGTTTATTAGAGACAGGCCCTTATTTCTAATTTTGCTGATGGACAAATCCACAACTGCATAAAAAAACACATCGGCTCAAACATGCAAAATGGCTGGCAGGGGCAGATCTAGGGTTAGTGCAGATCCAGGGCTTAGCTCAGATCTCCACTGGAAAATCCAGGCATGACATAACTTTGGCTATCTACCAAAGCTAATAGATTTGGAAGATAGCCAAAGCTATTTTATATCTACCAAAGCTAAATATAAATTTTGAGAATAAATGCTTAAGAAATGTAACAAATCTTATTACATCTTTTAACAAGTTATATGAAGTTAAAAATATTTTCAAACAAAAACCTTTACAACGATCTAAACAGTGGAGTTTGGTGCATTATGTCCGTTCCATCCACAAATTTGGTCCAACCAATCCGTGGTTCCGTCTTGGTGATGAATTTGTGTAATTAGCAAAAATGCTGCAGAAAATTCAAAACACACTATTACAAAAAAGATCTGGGGCTTTATGGAAAACATCCGGGGCTTAAGCCACATAAGCCCACCCCTAGCACCGCCCCTGATGGCTGGTATGGTCCTTTAACATTGAAGTTCTTCTGCCTTTGCTGCCACAGTAAAGAGTGTCATGCTTACTCACCTTGTGAATTCACTCTGTGTGAGTGCTCATATGAGACAGGAGTGTGAGAGCTTCATTGCGTAACAGAGCTAAGGTGAGATATAATTAGCACTGAGAAATGACACGAGTGGTTATTTCTGTTTGTCTCTGGTGGGATTGGTGAGAAAACGTGGCCTTAATGCACTAGCACTAAAAGCTGCTTTTCCTCATCAAATTCTTGCCTTTTGCTGCCCGTCGCTGAAATGATTCAAGTCATGGAGGCAAGAAGCCCTCAGAGCAGACTGACAGGTTTCAGAGAGGCAGAGGTTCCCCTGCCACATCCCTGCTGATCCGCTCCCCCCCCTTTTCCTGTCTTTCTTTCCCAGGGGGGCCTTTTCAGTGGTGCGTCGCTGTGTCAAACTCTGCACAGGTCAAGAGTACGCCGCCAAAATCATCAACACCAAAAAGCTGTCGGCCAGAGGTGAGAGGAAGACACACACACAGCAAAAAGTTAGAGGAACACCAGCAGAAAGCTTGTATTAATGTGTGAGTGTTTTTGCAGAAGCATCAGAGTGATTTTTTGTCATTTGCTGCCTGTGTGTGTGCGTGTGTGCGTGTGCGTGTGTGCTAGATCTGAAAGCTCACATTAGCATATTTTAGCAAGTGTTTGATTGTGGTGTGTGAGGCGTTCTCGTCTGTTCCTCTGAGAGGGAGATGACGGTTACAGTCTGATGCATCGACGGCAAGAGGAGAAAAAATTGTTCAGGAATTGACAAATGGTTTAAAGTGATTTTTGTAGCATTTTAAACACCACACACACACATACACACATACACACACATGCTGTCAGGCTAGCTGTGATGAAGCATTAAAGTGGGCTGGCTGCTGTTTTACAGCAGCTTCCTGTGTTTGTAATCAAATGCAAATTTTCTACAAATAATTTTTAGTCTTTTAACCTAAAAATAGTAACTAGCGTGATTGCTGTAAAAAGTGGTTCTCAATCTGCAGGGCGTGTGGAGAAGAAGCGTCCTGCCTGCTGTGAGCTCTCTGATCATTTAACTCATCTCTTTGTGTCTGATTAACAAAAAACATGATTTTATTCGGAGTGTGAAAGTGACTCAGCAGCAACAATAGAACCAGAATAGAAACCAACTCCAGACATGCTCCTCCTCTCCTCTCCTCTCCTCTCCTCTCCTCTCATCTTTCATCTCCTCTCCTCCTCCTCTGCTTTCCTTTTTCTGTCTGCAGTGGGGGCTTAAATGGGACAAATGTAGCCCCCAGGCCATTCTTCTGTGTGTGTGTGTGTATGTGTGTGTGCGTGACCACATGTGGAAGTGAATCTGCGTGTGTGTATGTGTGTGTGTGTGTGTGTGTGTGTGTTCAGGTGCAACTGCTTGTCAATCATCATCAGAATGCAGCCAGTCACCTTAGGCCATGTAAACCTCATTCAGGTTTTCATTATGAGCTCACACACACACACACACACACACACTTCTTCTGTGTTTTAAAGCCTGGATTTGACCTTTAGATCATCAGAAACTGGAGAGGGAGGCGAGGATCTGCAGATTGCTGAAGCACTCCAACATCGGTGAGACTCCACTTTTATTTTTGATGTGCCGCCATATTTAAATCATCTTACTTTACATGATGCAAATAATGGAGCATTGAGCTCTGATACTTTTGATTTGGTTCCAAATTGTAAAACAAAAAAAATCTTTTATCTTACATGGACCATTCTGCTGAATTGGTTCAAAGTCAGAGTTGGAAACATTTTGAAATTTGTATGTTTTCTTCCCAAANTCTGCTGAATTGGTTCAAAGTCAGAGTTGGAAACATTTTGAAATTTGTATGTTTTCTTCCCAAAACGTTGTCCGTACATCTATTGTACCATATCTAAGGTACACATATCAAGTAAATGTACAGTCAGTTTTTATATTTTACTTTCAGATTATTATGGAATGTTTTTTTCTCTCCTAGAAAGCTTTACCATATGTTTTGTAGTGATAATTTTAGCTAATTTTGAGTATAACTAAAAAAATGCTAGCAAGTACATGGCTAGCAAACACAGCTTTGACCAGTTGTACACACATAATAATATGCCGGAAAATTTCTTCAGGTCAAAATGGGCATGGCCTATATGGATGGATGCGTCTCAATCCAAGGAATCCAGGGGAAAAGGAATTTTGAACATAGGACACATGGTTCAAAAAGTATAAGCCAAAATGCTAAAGTGGTTATTACAGTGCCACCATCTGGTCAATATGTGTAATTTTGTTTTTGCATGCAGAGGGTGACACTATGAATCTATCTGCTAAGTTTTGTTGCTGTAGCTCTTATAGTTTCTGAGATAAAAATACTTGAAAAAGCTCTCCATTCATTCTCTATGCAAAAAATCAGCCTTTTTTTTGTGATTTTTACGAAAACCACTGGTCAGATCAGTAACAAAAGCCATAGCCAGGCACCCTATTTTGGGCCACACGTTTTGATGTGTGAACTTGGGGCTGGGCCCAATCGTGTGGGACAAGTTACGCACCAAACGTTCGGGAAGTTTGCAAAACAGCATAACAATATGTGTGCTGTCTTTGGCAAGCACACATAAAAACATAATAATTTGCATTAAAACCCAAAAAAGTTTACTTCATTGCAGAGAATATGTTTCCGGTAGTGACAATTCTTAAAGTTACACACTGATTTTCATATTTTGGAACACATTTACTTCAAAATGATGGGATTTAACTAATAACCATGCAGCCATGAGGGACAGGGATGCAGTGTCAGTTCCTGGTCAAAATACAGGGGCGTGGCTAAAACCAGGCTCCGCCTCTGGACTAAAACTCTTTGTGTTTCCGTAGTGACATGAAAATGTGGGACAACATTTTTGTGAGTGAAGTTTTTGAATTTAAAAATTAAACCCACAATAAATCTAAATCTTTCAGCTTCTGTTTAAAAAAGAAAAATCAAAAAAGATCTTTTACAGAACAACATTAAAAAAATTACAATTTTATTTTAAGTATTTTTTTAAATAAATTGAAATATAGGAGTCAGGGTTAAGGACAGCCACTTCCCAATAGAAAGTGCACCATAAATGATGATTTTGGATATATTTAGTTTATTACTTTCTCATTTAATGCCTTGAGTTTAAATAGATCATAATCGTAGTAAATATCTAAGGTCTGAATACTTAATTGTTTTTTTAAATAGTTCTTTTTTTTTTTTTTANTTTTTTTTTTTTTTATTCTGGGAGCACGGCCTGAACTAATTTAGTAGAATGGTCCATGTGACACGTCGTCATCATTTAGCTAAATTGCAAATATACAGAATAGAAAGATAACAATTTACCTGGCACCTTTTTCTATATTTGTACGGTTGAGTTGTAGTGAAATATAGTTTTTCTTTGAATGAGAATTTTTGAGCTTTAGTTATTTAATCCTGAGTGATTTAACGCAATGAACATTTGAGAGAAAACAGCCTAAAAAATAGCTTAAGGGCTGGAAAGGATTCAGATTTGATCAAATGAATTGTAAAGCCAACACTGTATAAATGTGATGAGATAAATATATGCGCATTAGACTCTCGGCTCAGCTCATTTTGATGCCTCTTCTCTTTTTCTCTCCCCTCCTCCCAGTTCGTCTCCATGACAGTATCTCAGAGGAAGGCTTCCACTATCTTCTCTTTGACCTGTGAGTTGCTTCGTTTCCTCTTTCCTCCCACCTTCATCACACCATCCTTCAAATCTCTTCCTCCTTCTCCTCGCCTTTAATTCAGTCTCATCTCCCTCCTCCCCTAGCCTTCTCCCTCTCTATCTCTCTATCCCCTGGTGCTTTATTTTCCTCTCCTGTCTTTGCTTTCTTTATCTCCTCTCCTCTCCTCTCCTCTCCTCTCCTCATTCCCCCTCTCTGTTCTTCTTCCTTTCCTTCCTCTCTCCTGCTTTCAAGGCAGTTTCCCCATTACATAACAGTCCAATCCTCCCTTCTTGCAGCTTGCACTTTACACACATACACACACACACACTAGGATACAGCTATACTCCCCCGCACAGGAGCCAGTCTCCATGGCAACCCAGTCGGAGTGAATCCTGCAGCCGGGGTTTCCCCCCTAATGAGGACATCCCCCTCCTGTCTGTGTGTGTGTGTGTGTGTGTGTGTGTATATGTGTGTGTGTGAGACAGAGAGCTTATGCTGCCTTAGTGAAAGAATACGCTTTTATCATTTAATGTTTAAACCTCCATTTTTCCATTTTTCAGGGTGACAGGAGGGGAGCTGTTTGAGGATATTGTAGCTAGAGAATACTACAGTGAAGCAGATGCCAGGTAACAAATTTCAGCTCTCCTCTTCCCTCTCTTCATTTCCTCCGTGTGTCAGTCGTCCAAACTCTGCAGTCCTCCAGCACCATTTGTTCTGTCTCTCTGGAAGCACGTCCACACACACTTCTGACAAATCCTTTTCACGTTAACATGTGCTTCTGATGGAAAAACACCTCGGCGTATGTGAAGGTTGAGTCAGAATTTTGCAGACAGAAACACGCTTGCTCAGAAATGTCCACACGTCCTGCCAAAACCCCTCCGGAGGTAGACTTAAATCAGTCTGAATGTGGAGGCATTTTGTGGAGGTGAGAGAAAGAGAGAAGAAAGGAAGGGGACAAAAGCAGAAGGGGAGGAAGGAATGAGCAAAATGAGAGACGCAGTCCATTTTACCACCTCAACTGTTTTCACGTTTGGAGCTCTAAATGATGCAGCCAGTCATAAAAACGTTATGTCATAAACTTTATGTGTCAGAAAGCTTAATACTGTCTTTAACATCAATAGTCAAGAGCACGAAAAGAGCCATACGATATTGAAAGGAAGCTGGTTTGTGGTTTGACGATCATTACAGGTTGTTGGTATTAAATATTAAAATACAGTTAATGTAGAATCATAAAGGTAACACGATGCATTTAGGTACAAGTCGTGCTTTTGGTTTTAACGCTGTCATCTGTTTCTCTGACTGAAGTTACGAATGCACATTGCGTGAATAAAAGCTGTCGAAAGCATCGCAATTGATAAACTCATTTTAGGTAGCCTATTGATGATTAATTTTTTCAAATACATACAGATATTTCAGCATAGACTTCAACAGAAGTGCTATAAGGGCTTTCATTTTTGATTTTTAACATTATCAAATTGACAACTACCATATTTGATCATTTTTGTTTGCTGGAGTAGTTATTGTACTTATTAAATATATTTCCATTCTGCAGGCACATCACGATAAGTTATTTTTCATTTTCACCAACAGGTTCCGCCGTTCGCAGTAAATAAACCTAATTTTGCAAATAAAATATTGAATGGATGTATGGGAACTTATGAATGTTGAGCAAACCGGCAGCAGTTCATTGTGTATTTTTTGGAAAACAAAACAAGCAGCTCATCTTCTTCTCCAAAAACATCCAAGAACAACAGCAAAATAGTCATTATTAATTGAAGCAGGCTGATTTATGGTTTAGATGTGCAGCTGATTTCTCCAGCCAGCCTTCATTTTGTCTTGGATCCATGGTACAGCGGTGACACAGTGGAGTAACATGGAACACCATGACAACTCTCAGCATACCTGTCAACATTAAGCTTTGAAAATAAGGGAGATGTTCTGGGACATGACCCCATCCCAGACCCGAACCGATATTATTCTCTCATCGAAAGCTTTGCTAGCATGACGGTGTCATGTTTGTTTATTGCTCCCATGAGAAACTGTTTCAATCAACTTTGGTTCCGCTTAGCTTCATGTATAATGACATAATGACTGAAACAACTTGGTTAGGCCAATTATGATTCTGTATAACTGTCAAAATATGGGAAATTTATGGGAAAAATTACCAAATGGGAACACCAGCGGAGAGGGGGTGAAAATATGGGAGAAACTGTGGAAAAACGGACAGGTTTGATTCTCATTGACTGTACATTTATGCTGAGGTGGGTTTACATCGTGAGTGTGGGTTAGAGTAACGAACATTAATCCAGCCCAAGTGTAATCTAGTGATGTTAAGCTCGAGCCAGACTGTTCGACACAGATCTTTTGAAGCAGAAGTATCGTGGAGATATGTTTTAACGCCTCGCTTCAACATGCCAAAAATCATGTGACCACTACGACTGAAGCTTCGTTACGTCAAACACGCGTCAGAAACGTTCCAAGTGGACTTTGTAAAGGGGCAGGACAAGCCGAATAAAATTACTGTAACTATTGTATGTTGTAATTAACCTAAGCTCTGCCCCCATGCTGTGATTGGACTGTGTTTTCTTTTTTATTCTGACACTAATAACACAGCTGCTTCAAAAAAAGAAATGAGAGGGCTTTGCATTTAGTATTGGCACATCTATGCTGCCCCCCGCTGGACTACAGTGAATTAAAAACCCCTGATCTTTTCTTTTCACCATACTGTGATTTGACTGTAAGGTGGCATGAAAAATTCATGTCACAATGAAAAACTATTAATTCAGTCATTCAAACAAACAAACAAAAAAAAGAGTTTGCACCATACCCTATGTTTTTCACTTAATTATGACACAGTGAATGTGTGTGAATGAAGAGAACTTTGTTTTTAACCTACATTTTTAGGTTATTGATTTCATGTTTGAAAATATACTTGTAACTAAGAAAAACACTTTAGTCAAAAACATTTAACATTTAAACATTTGACAGTTTATATTTTTTCCATGAAGCTTCTGAATCATAGTTATGTGTAATATCTCATGGTTACGGACCCCACAGGAGGAGATAGTTCGGTCACTGGACCCCCTGAATTTTAGCTGAATACTCCTGGTCTAGCCATCAGTTTGGTAAAACAGTATGTTAGCACGTTAGCACATTAGCACGTTATCATATCAAAGCCCAGCTGATGTGTAGCTGAATGTTTCTCAGTTTATTCCATACAGGTATTTATTAATCTTGCTTTTGACTATCATCTTTCCTCTCTTATTTTCTGAAAAAATACTTTAAACAAATAAACAATGTGGATAATATAACACAGAAAATAAATGTGGCTCCTGATCCTTCGTCCTGGCTAATCATCATGGAAGTGTATTTGCATCACAACATCCGCATTGTTTCAAATGTAGAGGTGAAGCATGATCTTTCACACATACAACACATTGTCCATAAACTCTCTGTCACACCCATGTCTGAGAGCATTTTGTTTGTTTTTGTTTGTTTGTTTTGTTTTGTATGGGGTATAACTATTGAGTATTGTTTTAAACTGAATTTATATGCTAATGCTAATGCTAATGTGTGGACACCTGAACTTCCCCACGGAGATGAATAAAGTGTCTATCTATCTATCTATCTATCTATCTATCTATCTATCTATCTATCTATCTATCTATCTATCTATCTATCTAT